>PVKS010022302.1:0-26218 GCA_004027875.1 Aplodontia rufa | reverse complement strand
CTTTGGGAGTCTTGTTAAGGAAGGTGGTGCTGATGAGGGGCTTCTCAGATGGGGAACGGGAATAAAGTTGCTTACCCTGGGTATGTGAAAATGTCTACAACTTCCTATATATTCCCCAGGTGCTCTAGGGACATCAAGCAGGCTTCAGGGGACCCTCATTAGCCCCTCTGCTATGGACTGAATGCTTGTGCCCCACCCCATTGAATTCTATTTGCTGAAATCCTAACCCCCAGGGTAATGATATTAAGAAGTAGGCTCATGGGGTGCAGAGCCCCAGGAATGAGATTAGTACTCCTATAAAAGATGCCCAATGGATCTGGAGCGGTGTCTCAGTGGTATCACGCTTGCCTGGCATGTGCGTGGATCCAGGTTCAAACCCCAGCACCACATACACAACTGGGTGTTGAAAAAACAAAAACCACATGAAAAAATAAAATTGATTCACTCTCTTTTTCTCTCTCTCCCTCACTTTAATAAAAAAAAAATAAGTAAAATAAAATAAAAAGATGCCCGAGAGAGAGCCCTCACCCTTCCCACCATGTGAGAACACAGCTAGAGGGTGCTGTATATGAACCAGAGACAAGATGGGCTCTAGCACTGTAAGAATCCATTTCACTTATTTTTTTTTTAAGAGAGAGAGGACAGTGAGAGAGAAAGAGAGAATAAATTTTATTTAGTTTTTCATGTGACTTTCATTGCTCTGACACTTTGTTGTGACTGTGGTGCTGGGGTTTGAACCCGTGTCTTCGCCCATGCCAGGCAAGCACCGTAACCACTGAGCCACTGCTCCAGCCCCAATTTCTCTTATTTTTTTAAGACAATTGAGTTGTTGTAGCAAATGCAAGGAGTGAAGACACCCTCTAAGGTGATCTGTCTTCCATAAATACTCTAGCATATGAAATTCAACTCAGCATTAAATGAAGGAAAAATAGAAATGCCCCATAGCCAGCTTTCAGACAGCTGCTGACAAAGGCCACCTGCCTTCAGATCCTGGGTCCACCTTAGTGGGCTGAGCAGCCGCTGGATAGGCTGTTTACTCTCGGGACCATGGTTTCCTCACCTGCAAAATGAAAATAATGACATCTCCTTATAGGGTGTGGAGGGCATTTAACAAGTTGTAAAAAACCTGTGGCCCACAGGAAGGCCTTCCTGCAGCAAGAACGGAGCCATCTCTCACTATAGCGGGATCTGTACTTGGCACCCTGGAATTTCTTCTGCTCCGGGTGCAATGGCGAATCCCTCTCTCCCCCAGGAGAACAGGACGCCCCTCCTACCCTCTCCCTGTGTGAACCCCCTCCTCCAAGATAGCATCTGCCCGCGGCAGTTTTCTCTCCTGGAATTGGGTTCCTAAGCACTTGTCCTCTGGACTCACTGGCATGGAGCTGAGGTCATCTGAAGTTCAAGAGGGGCTGACATTTACTGTTTGGCATTTATAAGCCCTGCTCCTGAGGCCTCCAAGCCCTCAAGGCCGAGGTGGCAGGCATACAATGCGGCCCTTCTTGGGGCCCTGTTTGCCTTCCTGGAGCAGGCAGGGTGTGGCAAGAACTTCTGGGTGGCAGGACTGCAGGGTGTGGTGAGAACTCTGGGTGTGGCTGCCCAGGCCAGGCCTCGGAGAAAGCTGCGAGAAACAAGCCAGGGGGCCTGGCAGCCCAGTTCTGGCTGTAGCAGCCACAGCTGGGGACTGCACTGTTGTGGATTAACTATGGGGACTCAAATGCTCTGGCCCTCCTTTTCCTCAGGTGTCAAATGCAATAGCAACAACAGCCTTTGCTCTCTGCGATGCCACTGCAGAGCATTCCCTAATGGTCCTGGCGCCCACATTCAGTAGCTTTGTGACCCTAGAGACATCACTCAACCGCTCAGTTCCTCAACTTCTTCATCTGCAAGAAGTGGAGCAATTGAGAGCTGAGAGTGGTGATGCAGGCCTATAGTCTCAGCTCCTCAGTTGGCTGAGGCAGGAGGATCGAAAGTTCAAAGCCAGCCTCAGCAATTTAGCAATGCTTCAAACAACTTAGTGAGCCTCTGTCCCTCCCAAAAAAAAAAAAAAAAAAAAAAAAAAAAAAAAAAAAAGTAAATAAACTGTACCACTTAAGAACACCTAAAAACACTTTCCTTTTCAGCTGTACCAGAGAAACGCCTGGAACACTTTCTGGCCATGGTAAGTGTGATTCTTGTCATTTCCTTAACAACCCTGTGAAAGGGTGGGGAGGGGAGACAGGACAGAGAGAGCCCAGGGCACAGAGAGAGACAAATGCAGCTGGGACTTGATCTCAGGATTATCCAGTTATGAATCCCAAATCATGGATCCCAGTCACTGTGCATTACTAGATTTCATTTGCCCCGTCACTTGAGGAAACATTTATCGAGCACCTACTATGAGCGAAGCTTGGAGACCTTGCTTCAGTGTAACTCAGTTCACATGCCCTTAGGCAGCTCCTCACAACCAGGTTCTGGTCTGGGTCCTGGATCCATACAGGATCAAGCAACCAGGCAACTGAAGCCACTAACGACTTCTGGGAGGAAGAGCAGGAACCTCCTCTAGGCTGTGTGGCCATTCTCTGACAGATGCTTACCTTAAAGAAGTTAATTAACCTCCCAGAGCAGTCAGTTCTAGAGCACTGATGGGGCTAAAAGAGCCCTCAGCTATAAAATGCGTAAGACGGCCCTGAGCACAAGTGAGAAACTTGCTCCAGGTATAGAGAGGCAGAAAGAGCTTTCTTCTGGTCCTTACTTCAGAGCACCAGAGGACCAAAACCAAACATGAACGAAGGGAGGCTGAGGCCAGAGGATCCTCTGAGTCCGGGAGTTCAAGTCCAGCCTGGGAAAGAGCAAAACCCTGTCACAAAACAAAACAAAATAAACAAACAAAAAAAAAAACAAAAAAAAAAACAGAAACGAATCAGAGTTGCATCAGAAAGTAGATGGTCTGAGGTCACACAGCAGCATAACCAGGGCTTCCTGGCTTCGGTCTTGGGCTGTTTATACCTGGAAAGGACTTCAAATGCACAGGAGCAAAGTTCTGAGAACATTGAACTTTACTTAGAAAGATAACCCTAAAGCTGAGCTTAGGTGGCACCACCGTAGCTTTTTCCTAGGCTTCACTCCTGGAGCTTCGTGGGCATCCCCCCAAACCCCGCCGGCCCCCACGTACACGCTGCGTCCAGGAGAATGCAAGGAGCAGGCCCGAGGCCTGGCAGTGGGGCTGAGCTGAGCACCTAGTTTTAAGAACCCTGAGGAAGGGGTCCGAGAGTACGGGGATCCGAGCCTCCAGGACTTTGGAAAGATTGTGCAGCGGGTTGAGCTAAACAGAAATCTGGTTGCCTGACAGGCCCGCAGAACAGTTCCTAGCTTTTTCTGTTAGGGCCTCAGGACTCCTGCAGTTAGGAGCCAAGGGCCTGGGGCTATAAGGGTGTTGGCTGGGTGTGGCCCGGGAGTTGCAGAGTGAGTTCCAAGGCTCTCAGCCCCACCCACTTCCAGCCCTGGAGGCCTTGGAGCAACACCCAGAGGACGCAATTGTAATTGGAAAGGGCTGGGGCCTGACCCTATTGACAAAGTCTTAGGGAAACTTGGCCTGCAGGAATCCAGGACAACTGAAAAAGCCGGAGAGCTTTTTTCAATCCAGTCCATCCGACAGGTATTCCTGACCCCCAGCCGCGCAGCAAGGGCGCGGCTGGCAGACAGACCCTCCAGCCCACTGGACTGCGAGGATAGCCAGGTGAAGCTGGCCTTCCATCACCCTCGCGGTGCTCGCTGCGACAGGGCTGTGGCGGAGGATGAAGGAGGAGAGCCGCTTTAGGCAGGGTGGCAGGAGGTGACTCTGCCTCTGCGCTCAGGGCGAGCAGCCCCCCTGGGAAGGGATCGCCGCTCTGCAGTTCCCACTTCTCCGGAGGCCACGCCTCCCTTCCTCCACCCCGCCTGCGAGGCTCCCGAAAGCCACCCTCCCCCCATCGCATCTAGTTTTTCCAGTTTTTCTTGGCAGAAACTTTGGTCTGCTGTAGGTTACTGCATCCTACACAGAAATGGAAGTCATATGACTTTTACATTCCTCTCTTTATTTCTTTTTCTTTCCCTTTCTTCTTCCTTTTTGAACTATACAAATTGCACATGAACACAGTATCTTAAAAAAATTACTTTTACACGGTAGGAGAGCATGTAATAAAGCATGACAATTCTCTTTGCCCCTTTACACCAGACTCACTGCCTTCTCACCCTCCTCCATGTGAAGTTGTGACCTCTTCCTTCCTCTCACTTTCTGTGGTGGCTAGGAAAGAAAGGAGGTGGCTTCACCTGGTTGGGGAATTTGGGAACATGTAGGGCATACTCAGCTCAGGGGTTCCCTTTCTTTCTCCTGGGAGTGAGCTATCTGCAAGAGACACAAATTCGCCTTGGGATCTACATCCTTGTAGATGTAGTATCACCAGGTCGTCCCTTAACCTTCCTCACCCTCAGTGTGGCAAGGTCACTACCAGTCCTATGTGGCCCTGAGCCAGCAGTAAGCTGGCCAGATCCCAGACTTCAAACATAGGCCATCTGGACCTCGCACTAAGCTTGTCCTTCAGTTTAGTCTTTACCAATAAAAGGGTGACCTTTGGGGACTTATTTGATATGCTTTTGGTGGAACCTGATTCTCATCCCAAATCTCAGCCATGGAAGAGAGTCTAGGAAATGTTATTTTAGTTTTCCAGGATCTGCAGTTCAGAAAGGTAAAGAAGAGCAGATTTGCCACCCAAAATTTGCCACTTTGGTCTAAGAATTATTTGGGCTGAAGGCAATGGAGAAAAATGGATATAAGGAAAGCTGTCTGTCCTCCCCCGGTTTTCCTAAAAGCAGGACATAGAATTGTGCAGAAGTTAACCACCAACATCAGACCAGAGCAGCACCAGAGACTGCAAGTTGCAAACTTTCCTCATTGGCTATGATCTTCAGTTAGTCCTCCTTATAATTACCATCTCATAATTTTCCACCCTAGAAAACCATCTTTTTTTTTCTTTTTTCTTTTTCTTTTTTCTTTTCTTTTTTTTTTTTTTTTTTTTTTTTTTTTTTTTTTTTTTTTTTTTTTTTTTTTTTTTTTTTTTTTTTTGTTCTGGGGATTGAACCCAGGGGGACTTAACCACTGGGCCACATCCCCAGCCCTTTTATTTTGCAATATGATCTCGCTCAGTTGCTTAGTTCCTCACTAAATTGCTGAGACTGGCTTTGAGTTTGGGATCCTTCTGCTTCAGCCACTGGGATGACAGGTATGAGCCTTTTCATTTGTCTTGTACCTTCACTGAAACTTGTTGTTGTTTTTAAAGGACATGATAGAAATCCAAATTCTAGTGGTGTCTGTCTATTTAGACACTTCTCAGAGTTTCTCCCATCTACGAGATATATGTTAATAAACTGCTTTTATCATGTGAATCTGTCTTTTGTTAAGAGTCCCAGTTGAAAAGCTAAAAGAGCAGAAAGAGAGAGGTTTTTCCTGTCTTATAAAGGCATATTTAGAAAGGGGCAGCCTGAACCCAAAGGGCAGACCCAAAGGCCATATCTGTCATGAGCATTAGCAGAGAGTATAACAGATTATCTTGTTGTCTCCCTAGGGACAATGGGTTAGCTTTTGAGCTTTCCTAATCAGAAACCGACAGTTGAGGTGTGTTGCTCTTAGCATTAAGGTTGTAGCCTCTACCTCTATTAACTAGAGTCAGTTGGATTTTATCAAAACCTGGCAGTTGTTGCCTGGTCAAATTAGTTTAGCTCAGTTTGCAACAGGTCCCGAGAAATTAGATATGTGCATATTAAATTTTGATAAATACTATCTTATTACTTTCTAAAAGATCTTTATCAATCTTCCTATTGCAAGTGTTTGAGAAGGTCCTTTTTCTGAGCCACAGCATCTCTAGGGTCTCTTCATTTGTGTGTTCTTATTCATTTTGAAATCACTAATAATAATATAGTGAGCATAATTACCATGATTTATTGAGCAAAGCAAACACCATTTTAGGAGTTGGGGAATGTGACTCAGTGGCACAGCCCTTGCAAGTTTGAGCTTCAGCACCACAAAAAAAAAAAAGCCATTATATTTAATCCTAACCCTATCAGCTAATTATGAACTGTCCTTGTTTACAGCCCAGGCAACTGAAGCTGAAGCTCGGAGAGGTTGAATGACTTGCCAGAACTGCACAACAGCACAGGACAGAACAGGAATGTGCATGAAGGCAGCCTTTCCTGTGCTCTTGGGAGCAGAGGTGTCAAACAGAGAGAGATTTTTAATGATGAGTCTTGTTATTGTTTTAAGAATATTATTTAGTTGGCATTTGATGATTAAAATGGCATCTCAGTGTCACAGTTATGAAAATCAAGTCTCTCACCCTTCAGCAATGCAGAAATAAAGGCTTGTTTTTGAGATGGAAAAATCATCTTTCAGATGGAAAGAGCTTCCCACAACTCCAAGGCCAATGCAAGGAGTTAAATCATTCTCCAGAACTGTGGGCATGGGAGATGGGTGGAAATAGAATCCCCTGCATTTTGGCTTAGAGGGAGAAGATGGAAGATTTCCAACCTCCCAGCGGCTCCCCCAGATTCCAAAGGCTGCGTTCTGCTTTCCATTTCGCGTTTGCCCTCAGGGTGGTAATTCACAGGAAACAAGGGTTGCCTGCAATGCGCTCCTTATTTCAAAGCGCTCAGAGTAGGTGTACGGAGGGACAGGTGTCCTGTCAAGAATTGACCTAATAATGCAACAAATTAAATATGAATCATCTATGTTTTTTCCTTTGTGATGGAATCACAGGTGTTTTAGTCAGCTGGGGTATCATTGTGACCAATATACGTGACAAGAACTTAGAGGAGGACAAGTTGATTTTGGCTCATGGTTTCAGAGGGTCAGACCATGGTTGGCTGACTCTGTAGCTCTGGGCACACAGTGAGGCAGCAGGAAAGCAGCTCAGGACATGGCAACCAGGAAGCAGAGAGAGAGCTTTGCCTACCAGATCATGCCCCCAGTGACCTACTTCCTCCAGCCACACCCTGCCTGCCTACAGTTACCATCTAGTCTGTCCTATCAGTGAATTAACCCACCAATTAGGTTACATCTTTGATGGTCTAATCACTTCACCTCTGAACATTCCTACGTTGTCTCACACATGTGCTTTTGGGGGACACTTCATATCTAAACCAAAACAATGGGAAATAGATTTTATCAGAATTTCTATAGTAATAGGGCACAAACCTTCATACAAAATTGAGTACATCTGTGTATGAAGTCCTGTGTTTAATTATCTAATGAATAATACTGATAAGAAATTCTAATCATCCATAATGGAGAAAGATAAACTTTTGTCTCTCTACATAAGAAATATTCCAAAATAATTGCCTTAAAAAGAGGCTATAAGGGCTGGAGCGGTGGCTTGTCGGTAAAACCCCAGCACCACATTCACAACGAAGTGTCTGAGGAATGAAAGTCACTTGAAAAACTAAATAAAAATTTCCTCTCTCTCTCTCTCTCTCTCACTGTCCCATCTTTCTTAAAAAGAAAAAAAATCATTCTTTAAAAGAAAAAAAAAAGAGACTATAAAAATTATGCAGCCAAGAGCTGGAGTGGTGGCTCAGTGATTATGGTGTTTGCCTGGTGTGTGCAAGGATGCGGGTTCAAATCTCCACACCACATACACAATGAAGTGTTGGAGCAATGAAAACAAGATGAAAAACTAAATAAAATTGATACTCTCTGTCACGCTCTCACTAAAAAAAAAAAAAATCCCTCTCTCTTAAAAAAATATACAGCCAAAAAATATAGAAAATATGCATTGTAGAGATGAACAAGCAGGTCAAGAAGCGATACTAGATTTTCCCAGATTTTGTCATGTTTAATGTATCTATCAGTTTTCAAAATTTATAGCTTATTGTGACTTCTTAATCAAAATTAGTATTCGTAATCATAATTGATTTTGTATCCATTTCTTACAGCCTTTTTCTTAATCCTCCTCCCTTCCACCACCAAATGGGTGGACATCAGGCTTCACAAAACCTGGACCTGCCGCTAACTAAATTACACTGCATTTCTGAGACTCATTTCCAGTGTTGGCTACCTGCCCATCCTTGCCCGCCCATCCCTCCTTTCTTCCACCCCTTTCAATAATGTCGCAATTCTCCTGGATTTATTTATTTATTTATTTATTTATTTATTTATTTATTGCCATTCTCACTTAGCAAGATAATCTGCTATCTAATCCCAGCCAACTTGTCTTCCCATGCATTAAATTCTTGTAAAACCAGCAGCAGTGATTTTTGCAGTGCTTGGCAGGCAAAAGGCTAGTAAGTATATTAAACTTGGTCTAATTAAAAGCTCAAACACAACCAATTGTTCACTCCATTCTTTATTATGGAATAATATTACTATGGCCTGTAAAAGAAAATTAGCCAGATGACTCCTTTCTTATTTTGAATATTCAGTTCAGCCCTTTGCTCAACCGTTTTATTGTTAATAAGAAGGGAGTTATGGTGAGTTGAAAGCTTTTTCTTATTTGAAAAAGCAACACAGCAAACCTAGGCTGGGTTATATAATGTTACATGGAGTTTCCAGGCATTCATGGTGGAAAGCAGCTAGCAATTATACAGTGAGCATGTGACAGTATTTTCAGCTTTTTTGGTCTCTGTGACCGAAAGACCTGACAAGAACATTGTAGAGGAGGAAAAGTTTATTGGGGTTCATGGTTTCAGAGGTCTCAGTCCACAGATGGTTGGCTCCATTGTTGGAGGTGAGGCAGAACATCATGGTGGAAGGGTGTGGCAGAAGAAGGCAGCTCGGGACATGGCAACCAGGAAGCAGAGAGAGCATTCTGCTCACCAGGGACAAAATACACATCCCAAGGCATGCCCCCCGTGACCCACTTCCTCCAGCCGCAGCTTACGTCTACAGTTACCTCCCAATTAGTCCGTATCAGTGGATCAATCAACTGATTAGGTTACACCTTTAATAATCGAATCGTTTCACCTGAGCATTCTTGCATTGTCTCACTCACGAGTTTTTTGGGGACAACTCATATCTAAACCATAAAAGACAAGAACAGCTAGAATTTTGCAAACATCTTCTAGTCGAATTTTTTTCCTGCATAGAACTGAGTTACTCGAGTGTAGACTAAAGATGGGCTTACACCAAGCAGTGAGGCATTGGTGTCTCTTACCTTCTTTTCTCACCTTTATTCTGCCCCTTTGTCCTGCCCCCTGTCAGCATCTATTTTAAGGTGTTTATTTTGTGACTTGCATGCATGTGTTCTTGTAAAACAAGTAGTTTTTTTTAATATTTCAACACCCGTTTATTAATTTTCTGTTTGTATATCCTACACCAAATAGCAATCTTTTAGGCTTTGTGGGTGAAAGATGGACATAGTATAGAGGGAGAAGGGAGACACCCACTGAAACAGCAAGGTCACATTGCAATGGTTACACAAAATGTATCAGTAAATCTTCTGAAAGTGTGCTAAGAAATAAAACATGCCGTTTTATTCTGTATGATTATGTGTTTCTAATTCTAGGAATGGTATGCTACATTACTATTGTCCACCACTCTCCTCCCTTTGCACTGTTCTGAGCTCAATATTTTTACATATGTTCTTTGTACCGTTCTTGTATAAATCAGTTGAAACATCTTCTCCCATTCCGTTAACTATGGCTAACTTTGCTGATGGATTTGATACAGTCAAAATTCATCAAAAGTTTGCCAGACAGTTTATAACGTTTCAGCCTCCCAGAAGAAAGCTCTCCCCACCCATAACTCAATGATGGCCTCCTACGTCTCCTTCAAAGACATTCATCTTTGGATAGCAAATCTGGATTTTTTTTCCCAGGTGGTGATTCTGTTCATACATCATTTTCTAAGTAGCTTGTCTTTTCCCCATTAATTTATGCCACTACCTGTCTCACCTATGAAGAGCCCATAGAGTCAAAGGTGTTATTTCTGACTTTATTATGTTCTATGGGTCCATTTGCCTCTACCTATTCTAGTATATTATTGAGTCCAAAGTCCAGGTATATGGAAACTGCATAAAATGCTACTCTTGGGTTACAAAAAAAAAATTATATATAATACTAAGGGTCCAGCAGCAACTGCCCATCAGGATTTTCACTGCCCAACATGGCATCTCTGAATCAGAAAGAGACATCTGCTTTGGGCAACAGCAACCTGAGAGCTTGTAAGGAGTGTGTGGAACGTCCCTTTGTGCAACAAACGAACAAACAAACAAACAAAAACCCCCCAAACCCAGCATCTCTCCCTCTCTGCAGAGAGCCTTCAACCCCTACTCATCCAGGCCTGATGAGATGAGAAAAATGTATTATTCCACATGGCTACCCTGCCTGTATGCCAAAACTTAAGGGAACAAATTGAAGCAGAACTTAGAAAGAAAAACATAACTTTAAATGCATATTTAAAAAGAAAAAAATAAGGAAAATTGAAACCAAATGAGTTAGGCAATCATCTCAAGAGATTTAAAAAATATATAGCAACAATGCAAAATGAAACAAAGAAGGAAATAATAAAGGCAGAACTTTTTTATTGGTTCAACAAAGTCTTACATATTGGAGGGAATTATTGTTACATATTTGTGCATATATAGGTATTGACAAACTAAGTTAAGCCTGATCCTTGTTCAGGATCTCCCCTCCTTCACCCTTTCCCCCACCTCATGCCTCCTCTCTAATTCCCCCATGTTACTTATAGAAATGAGCATATATATGCATATTAATTATTAAAATTTCTGGGTTTATATGCCTGCCTGAGTATAGTTTGGCTTCTCATGGAAGTATACCCAACTGAACTGATAACTTCCCTTTTCCCTCTCTCCCCTCCCAACCTCCCCTCATCTTCATAGCTATAGATCCCCCAGCTTATGTGATACTTCAACCTTGGTAGGTTTATTAATTAAGCAGCTAGTTTTCATCCTATCTTAGGTTTTACTCTAGCTTCCACATATGAGAGAAAACATTCAGCCCTTAAGTCTCTGCGTCTGGGATGTTTCACTCAGCATTTTTTCCATTTCCATCCACTTAGCTCCAAAAGCCATGATGTCATTCTTTCTGATAGCAGAGTAGCACTCCATTGTGTGTGTGTGTGTGTGTGTGTGTGTGTGTGTGTGTGTTAAGTTTTTTGAGTTCTTTGTATATTCTGGATATTGGTCTCCTGTTGGAGGCGTACCTGGCAATGATTTTCTCCCATTCTACAGGTTCTCTCTTGATACTCTTGACTAATTCTTCAGCTATGTAGAAGCTTTTCAGTTTAATGGTATCGCACTCATTGACTCTTGGCTTTTATTCTTGAGTTATGGGACTCTTATTAACCAATGTGGTGGAGTGTTGATCCTATTTTTTCTTCTAGTAATTGTATAGTTGCTGGTTTAATTCCTAATTCTTTGATCCATTTTTGTGCGGGGTAAGAGATAAGGATCTAATATAAAGAGAAATTAATGGAATTCGATATTAATAAATTAACATAAAGAACTCCATAAGATTAACAAAACCTGTTGGTTGCTTGAAAAATAATTGGGAGGAGAGGCTTCTGGCAAGACTGATCAAGATATTAAAAAAGAAGACATGAATACACTAAATATATAATAAAAAGGAAAATAACCACAGACCTGGAGAGTAAAACATTATAAAAGCATTGATGACTGTTTTCTAATAAATATGACAACATAGAAGAACCAGATACATTTCTGGAAAAAAAATAAAAGGATAACTATTCAAGGAAAAAAGAAATAGAGCAATGATTTTTTTTATATTAAGAAATTTATTTGTTGAAAAATCAAACATGCTTCCAACAAAACAATACATTTATATTCTGAAAATTAGATTTACCCCTTAGAGCCTCCCTAATTACCCACCCTTATACCTCCCCCTCTTCCCCCTCCATCCCAATACATCTCTATGAATGCCTTAGGTTGTATATCGCTACATCTTATTAGGGTTTAATACATGAGAGTTGATCAGCTTTCACAATGGTCAGGGTTTAGCTCCAGCCTCCGCAGATGAGTGAAGACATTTGACCCTTGGTTCTCTGGGTTAGGCTGACTTCACTCAGCATGATTTCTTCCATAACCATCCATTTACCTTCAAAGGCTGTGATATCATTGTTTCTAATTGCTAAGTAGAACTCCATGGTTTATATGTACCACAGTTTTTTGATCCGTTCATCCAGTGAGGGACATCTGGGTTGGTTCCATAATTTAGGTGCTATGAACGTAGATTTAGAGCAATGATTATTTAAAAACCTCAAAAGGGAATCAAATATCCCTGCTTCCCAGGGGTTTACTCAGGCAATGTTTAAGGGAAATTTACAAAATTTTCAAGGAGGAGTCTATCTTTCATAAGCTGTTCCAAAGAACTGAAAAAGACTCAAAATTGACCAACTTAGTTGAAATTTGTATATGCCTGACAGCATATAAAAATAAAACTCTGGGGGCTGGAGTGGTGGCTCAGTGATTTCGGTGCTTGCCTGGCAAACATGAGGACCTGGGTTCAAACCCCAGCACCACGTACACAACTGAGTGTTGGAGCAACTAAGGCCATGTGAAAAACTAAATAAAGTTGTTTCTCTCTTTCTCTGTCTCTCACTGTCCCTCTGTCTTAAAAAAAAAATAAAAAATAAAACTCTGACCCACAATCTTGACAACTAAGCAGGAAGCTAACCTATCATCCACAATTACCAGCTTTGAACAAGTAAACTTGCCTGTTCTCACCTGCTTGGTCTGTGTTTATTTCCACACAGTTTAGGAAGGTAGTGAAATCTTGATCCGCACCTTTAAGCTAATTTCACTTGCTTTTATAGGTACAAAATCTTCAATAAAACATCAGCTGGCCAAATTTTATATTTTATTAAAATATACGTATTTATATATCTTACACACAAGCAGGCTTTATGAGAAATGTGAGGATGGCTACACATTAAAAACCTATCAAAGTCATTCACCATATTGATGATCTAAAGAAGGAAAATCAGAAGTCTGTAAATAAGTGAAGTAAGAGCATTTGTTCAATATCTACTTACTTAAAAATGCTCAGAAAACTAAACAAACAAAGACAAGAAAGGAATCTTTGTATTCAAATAAAGGTAGTGTACCCCAAGTTCCATAAGAGAATCATGCTATTGGAAAATTTCCATAAATATCACAAGTTATTACTTGTGATAAATAAATATCATAGTTATTATTGTAGTTGTGGCAGGTATTAAAACAATGACCCAATAGCACCAATAGGCAAAGGAATAAAATTAATTAGGTAGCACAGCCTGTTTCCAGACGCAAAATAATATAATAAAGTCAACTAGAAAAGGTAATAGAAGCAAGGAGGAAAGAGTAGGAGCACTCTAAACATTTGTGGGACCTGGAACAATGATACAGATGATGATCTCATCATATGTCTAAATCTCTAAAACCAAAGCTGGCCACAGTGGTTATGTGTTTATAGCCCAGTTACTCAGGAGGTTGAGGTAGGAGAATCACTTGGGCCCAGGAGTACAAGGTCAGTGTGGGCAACAAAGTGAGACCTCATCTCTCTTTTCTTTTTTAAGGGGGAGAGAGAAAGGGGGGGGGAGAGATTTAGTTTTTCGTGTGGCTTTCTAACATTTAGTTGGTGCTGGGGTTTGAACCCACGTCCTCGTGCATGCCAGGCAAGTGGATAACCACTGACCCACTGCTCCAGCCCCAGGAACCCCCATCTCTTAAAAAAAAAATGTAGTTGGGTGTGGTGGCACTTGCCTATAATCCAAATGACTCAGAAGGCTGAGGCAGGGGGATCTCAAATTCAAGGTCAGTCTCAGCAATTTAGCAAGGACCTAAGCAATTTAGTGAGACCGTCTCACAAACAAACAAATAGTATATGTACACACACACACACGCATAATCTAAAACAAACTACTTAAAGTATAAAGTGTGAGTACATTTAATAATGAGGTCTACCCGCTGCCTCACCACTGTTGGTCTCACCATACCACAGTCCGCAACAGCAAACAAGGGTCCTTTCTTTCTGCCTCTATGCCAGTGGTTTGTCCTCTTTTAGGTCACCTGGACAAGTACTCTGAGACACAGATTTGCATGCAGGTGGTTTAATGGGAACAACACGTTTAGGGAGACGGCATTGGACGGAGAGAACCTGGGAATTTTCATTTAATTATTGGCAGGAATTAAATATTATTAAATATTCTCATGTAAATAAAACCATCTACTATCCAAGGAGCTAATATCTGTCTAGTTGCTCAGGTAAAAATTCAATATCAAGTTTCATAAACATTATGTTTTTGTTTCTTTGTTTATTTTTCAGCAGTGTGATCATGCCATATCTGGGTGAGAATATATTTGGATTCATCTTTTTTGGGGTGTGCTAAGTTTCTTAAATCACTTAGTTCTTGTCTGCAACAAATCTGGGCAGTTTCCAGATGTTATTTCTGCAAATATTTTTCAGCCCTGCATTTTCTTCTCTCCTTCTGAGACTCCAATGGCATGAAGGTGAGACCTTTTGTTATTCTACCACATGTTCCTGGGGCTTTGTTCATTTTGTTATTCAATTTATATTCTCTCCAGTGTTCAAATTAGACAATTAACATTGATCTGTCTTTGCGTTTTCCATCCTCTCCCTAAAATTTTCATTGTGCTATTGAACCCATCCAGTAGGTTTTTGTTACTTTGGATATTGCATTTTTCAGTTCTAGAATTGTCTTTTAATTCTTTTCTATGTTTTGTGATACGATTTTTTAGTTTTTCAATTTGTTTCAAGAATGTACTGATAATTTCTTTTAGGAGAATTTTTATGATAGTGACCTTAAAAATCTTTGTCAGTTAATTCAAACATTTCTGTCCTTTGGGAGTTAGTGCTTGCTGAATTTTTTCTCATGCAGGTGAGATTTTCCTTTTTCATGTATTTGGAGTAATTTTGGATATTTTAAAATTAGAAATTCTGTGCATTAAGAGACTCCAGTTAAATCTTCTGTTTTAGCAAGCAGGCAGTCTGTTTAGTTATGGAACGCACCTAAATCCTGGTCCACTTTTGGGGCTGCAGTTAGAATGTTAATTTCATTTTTGAACCTGTGCACTCTTCTTCTGGTCTGATAAACTACGCACTGCTCAGAGGCCAGTCTGAAACCTGGTGGGTTTCTGCACAGTGATTCAGTACTCACAGCCTTTTCTGTATTGAAGGTGACCCCTCAGAGATGAGGCTAGGATTTCAGGCTTAGATTTAAAACCCCACTTTCTTCTGCTCTGTCCCCTCCATAATCCTCTAGCAACTCTGTGGTTGCAAAAGGGGAGAGGATGCATCTTTGGGGCTTAGAGCTGGGTAGGTATTGTCTATTGGGTCTTGGTCCACAGTTTCTGCCACTATGCTTGGTGGATGAGGTAAAGAGGAGGAGGAGGAGGAGACAAACCAGGAGAAACCTGAGGCTGGAGTGGTGGCTCGGTGGTAGAGCGCTTGCCTGGTATGTGTGCGGACCTGAGTTCAATCCCCAGCACCACATACACACAGCTAAGTGGGGGGGAAAGCAAAAATCACATGAAAAAATAAAATTGACTCTCTTTAAAAAAAAAAAGAAGAAACCTGGGGACCTGGTGACCTTGGGTTACTAGAAGATTTCTAAGAACAGAAAATGCATGCTCCATGGAATTAAATAAAATATTGATAAATTTCAACACAATTAAAAATTTCCCCTGTTCAAAAGATAAACCATGGACTGGGTGGAAATATGAGCAAAACAAGATTTAATGTCCAGAATTTATGGAGACTTCTCAAAACTTAATTATAGCAGCAGGGCACAGAGGCACACGCCTGTAATCCCAGTGACTTAGGAGGCTGAGGCAAGAGGATCGCAAGTTCAAAACCATTCTCAGCAACTTAGCAAGACCCTGTCTCGAAATCAAAAATAAAAAGGGCCGGGAATTCAATTTCCAGTGCTAAAATAAACAAACAAACAAACAAAAAACTGAATAATAACAAACAACCAAATACAAAATGGGCAAAATATTTGAACAGGCCCTTTGCTGAAGAAGATATATTTGGAAAGCAAATAAAAGCATTGACAGATGCTCATAGTGAGTCAAGGGAAATACAAATTAAAGCCACAGTGAGACCATGCTCCACCCAGTAGGCTGAATGAAATAAAGCACTCAGTGATACCAAGTGCTGGAGAGGTGTGGAAACCTTGGGACCCTTGACACTGCTGATGCAAGTGCGAATGAAACAGCTGCTGGGGAAGAGTTCGGCAATCTGTTAAACAGCCACTGACCACCTACTACATAATTTAGCAATCCAACTCTCCTGCATTTCCTCCCGAGTAATGAACACAACAATAAAAAATAAACAAAAAGTTTAATGCACAACCTGTATATGAATATTTATATAACACCTCTCTCTGACATAATTACAAACGCGCACTCAGGCACCCTTTGTGCCTGGCCCTGGGGACTTGGATGCTAGGCAACTGAATAGAAACATATTTGGGACATCTGAGATGTGACGAGAAAAGGAGACATCAACCTGATGACATAGGGTGATAAGGCCTAAAAAACTGAGGAAGCACAAGGGTTTTGGCTATGGAAGGAATTAAGGAAAGAGTATTTCTGTGAAGAGGGTGAGTTCAGATCAGATCACCCAAAGAAAACCCAAAAAAGAGGTGACTTTTGAGTAAAGTTGTGTTTTTTTTTTTTTTTTTTTTTTAGGGCTGAGGACCGAACTCAGGGCCTTGCGCATGCTAGCCAAGCGCTCTGCCACTGAGCTAAATCCCCAACCCCTTGAGTAAAGCTTTGAGGGATGAATAGAATTTAGTGAATGCTTCCTTGAAATCCTTGTGCATCCATAAAAGTCAGAGCCCAGAAAATGCTTAAAGGTTCTCAGGGTGGAAAACACACGCATACCCTTCAATGCTTTATAGATATAAATATACATATAAAGGAGGCGTCATAGGATGCTCGGTCGAATTCAGAAAGACCAGGTCCAGTTCCAATGTCGTGCAACGGATTTTAAATGTGATGAGATCTTAGTTTTAGAAGGCTGGCCTTGGCCTCTGGTGGAGAAGGGTGATTGAGGGAGAGGATGAGGGTGCCTCTGTGCATTCCAAGCAAGAAAGGGGTGGGCAGGACAGTGTTGGGCAGCCCCAGATGGCTACAGTCGGTTTCCTCACTGAGACTTCCGGCAGGCTACGTTTTTAGTCCGTAGCCAAGGTCATGAACACCCTGATTCAGTATATGCATTCAAGGTCATAAACGGTTGCTTGTGAGCATGCGCCCACTTGCGTAACCTGCTGGCAGTGTGCCTTCTTTGTTTGGCCTGTATATAAAAAGGCCAATGGAAATGCTCAGGGTGCTAAGTGGAACTGGCTGGGGCAAAAATGGGGCTGGAGCTGAAGGCTGAGGGCTGCTGTCACCTCTGAATAAACAATGTCTTCTATCCCGACTGTTGTCTTGCATCTTCTTCCTCCTGCCGGGATCCCGAATCTATTTCCTGGGTCTAAGCCTCTACCTGACAGCCAGCCAGATGCAGATGGTTTCAGAGGTGACCAGATGCATGTGAAAGGTGAGATTAGTGCTAGAGCTGGGGGTAGACCTTAGATGTTCATATTCTTTCAAACATGATCTCACAATGCCTTCTCTGGGTGGTGCAGAGGACACAGGGGAAGGATTCCCAGTGCAGTTGTGGACTGAGTGCTCATTCTGGTGAGCAAGAGTCTTGGGCAGTGATCAGCGAGCACAGAGAGAAGTGTTCTGGGCAGCAGGTAGGCACTGATGGTGATCTGGGAGAAGCTGGTTTGAAAGTGAGGGGGCTTGCAGTTCAGTTCAGGGATTGCATGGGCGCAGTCCCGCAGGCCTGTAACTGACAGGCAAGCTGATGGACTTGGCAGCGGGATGTGACGTCTGTTCTGGAACAGAGCAGAAAGGCTTGAAATCTGAGAGCTTCCTCTCCCAGAGTTCCTCAGATGCTTGTCAGTGCTTCGCTTGATGGGATTTCTGAACCTTGAGAGAAGGAAGAAACATTGAACACATTGAATATGTGTAGTGCAAAGGACATGACCTAGGAGCCCAGAGATCCTGTTCTGTCTTCCATTCTTAATGATCATCCGGTGGTAGGGAATGCAGAAGCAGGATGTAAAGGGCAGAAACACTTCAAGCAGTCAACTTGTCTAGACTTGGTGAGAGCTGCCCTCTGCTCTCCCACCCCAGGTAATAAGTTTAAAACATAGTGCTCATTTACAGCAGGTGTCATCCTAGTTTGGGAATGCCTCCCTCTGCACACAGCACCCTTATCTATTGTGACCGTAACCTGCTCTGATAGGAGATAACAGGTCCAGTTTACACCTCTTGAAGTGAATGTGGCCTCCAGGGGACAATACAGCCTTGAGTTTTGTGCATATACATTGGTCACTCAGGCTTCTAGCAGTTTAACCTAACATATTTATATGTTTACTAGCAACTCAGCCCATTAAGAATGAATTGGGAGGTGCTATAGTTTAGATATAGTGTCCCCCAAAAGTTCATGTGTGAGATAATGCCAAGAATGTTTGTAAGTGAAATAATTAGGTTATGAGAGCTGTAACCTAATAGTGGATTAATCTTCTGAACAAGGTAGTAACTGTAGCAGAAAGGGTGTGGCTGGAGGAGATAGGTCACTGGGCGCATGCCTTTAGGATTTATATTTATAATTTCGCTCTCTCCTTCCTGGCTCTCATGTCCTGAACTGTCTTCCTCCATCACAGCCTTCTGCCATGAGGTTCTGCCTCCCCTCAGGAGGCAGTGAGCTATGGAGTCAGCCCACTATGGACTGAACTTCTGAAACCATGAGCCAAAATAAACTTTGCCTCCTCTCAAATTGTTCTTGTCAGGTCTTTTGGTCACAGCTGTGGAACTTGACTAAAACAGGAGGCCATTAGGTTGAGACAGCTTGGATTACCATGTGAGCAAGCTGGAACAACCCAGAAGAGGGCCAAGAGCCTGGGAAAAAAGAAAAAAGTTTAACCAATCAGAAAGTGCCAACTGACCACTTAGGTAGAGATTTCACCAATCAGAAATCACTCATTGACTTCCAGCTGGAGGTTTCACCAATCAGAAGCCACCAACCTCTTCCCTAGGGACTTTCCACTTCAGCCTGTCAGTTTTCCTTTGGCACCCTTTTGATGGGAGTCCAACCACTTGTGATTTGGGTTATCTGATCCATTAATTGCTCTGCTCAAACTGTTTAAAAATTTAACTTGTCCAAGTTTATTTTTTATTTTTTGCAGTACTGGGGACTGAACCCAGAAATGCTTTACCATACCACTCTGCAGCATCTCCAACCTGTTTCTGTTTTTGCCCAGGGTCTCCCTAATTTGCTGAGGCGGCTGAACTTGGAATCCTCCTGCCTCAGCCTCTTCAGTTGCTGAGATGACACCATCCTTCCCTAAAGAGTCACCTTCATAGATTCACATACCCTCCCTGTACTGTCCCAGCAAAACCCCTAATCCTGCTTTCTTCAACCTGACAGCATTGAAGCAATCGGGCAATGATTATGTATTGTCTCTTTCAGTGTTGAACATCCTTTCTTTATTCAAGCATACCTTAAATAGTTTATTGTAGAATTTATATGCTACCCACCTGATCATTCACCTGGGCAGAATCCAGGATGGGTCTTACTGAATTTGGCAAGTGTCATGTCATCAATGCATTACAAAGAGTGGGATAATGTCAGCCAGTCCTCTGAGTGTCATAGCCAATATTCCATTAGGATTTAAAGGGACTTCTCCATATAACAAAGTTTACTACAAGCTCAAAAGTGAATGTATGTGACTGTGGAGGCTGAGTCACATTCTAAGTGCCAGTCAGAAATCACTTCATGTTTTGCTAAGATGGAGTTGAGGCTGAAGGAAGCTGCTGAGATCTAACCAGCCAGCATCTTCCTTTCACTTACGTTGAGGAATGAGATGGGGAAGAGGGGAGGTTACTATATTTTGCCTTAAAAACAAATGTAGATCCCTATCAGAAATTTCCTATTGTCCATGATGCTGCAGATTAGGGTCTACTAAAGGCATGAGAAATAATTGTGTTCATCTAGAATCATTTCCTTGTTATTTAACTAATCAATGTGGTTACACTCCTGTTCCTGACTACCCCAGCAGAGTCCTGATGTTTTATCCTGAAAATGTAAAGCACTCTGATTATCTTAGTTCATTTCCTGTTGCCATAACAGAACACCCAAAGCTGGGTAATTGATTAAGGAAAGATGTTTATTTAGCCTCCTGGTTGTGGAGATCCAAAGTCCAGGATGGGGTGGGGTTTGTGCTACACATCTTGTGAGCACCTCGTGTTTTAACCTGGTAGAAGTTGGAAGGGGAAGGGGAGGAGGTCATGTATGAAAAGACAAAGCACAAGAGGCATCCTCACTTTTTAACAATCGCTCTCCAGGTAACTGACTCCTGTGAGAGTCGACACGGTCATATGAAAATGCATTAATCCATTCGTGAGGGCCCCACCCTTATAACCAAGCACCTCTCAACAGGCCCACCACCCCAATGCTGCTGTCTTGAGTAACTAAGTTTCCAACACTTTAATTTCTGGGGGACAGACTCAAACCAGCCAACAAGGTGCAAATTCTTTTTGAAAACAGGTAGGGCTTATAACTAACATTTCAAGAACGCACTAGATGGATTTATAGACTTTTGCTGGATTGTTTGTTTTATGGTTTGAGCTTAGACTTCCTGGTAGCATTACCAGAAAGCCAGGGTTACAGTTTTAGGGCTGAGTTAACTCTTTCAACACCATGAGCTGCTGGATCTATTTTTCTTTCCTTCCATCAATGAGTGCTCCTCAAAGATTGATTAACTTTGAAATTTCTAAGCAGAGTAGCTTTTTGTTCCTAGTGCCTACTTAGTAATCACATGATCACATTTAATATTCTGATGGTTTTATTAACAAGTATATAATACATATATTGCATACTGTATATAGTATATGAGGACTGTACAGTACAAATTTATGTTCACAGTTTGACATGACAAAATGTCATTACTGAATTCCCATTGGACTACAGAGTAGAAACAGAGAAAGTACATTAAACATTCACATCTTTAGTAAGAAAGATTACCAAAATGTTTCAGTATTTGCAAGTATACTAATGCATGCTAAAAACCTTTACCCATTCAGTCTTATTAGCTTATAAAATATATTACACTTTATTAAAAATTTCTGCATAGTTTATACAAGTATTAAAGTACTGTAAATGTAATAATCCTGCTATATTTGCAGGTATGGTTTAAGAGATGCTAAGCAGAAAGATTATTTTGACCCTCTAACACTAAGTACATAACAGAAAAAAAAGTGCTAGTATTTGTAAAACATGTTGTAGCCCTCGTTTAATGCACGTAAAATGGCTTTGTAAATGTATTAAGTGAATTTTGCAATCATTTAGAAATTGTTAACCTTGACTAAGAGAATAAAGACAATTCTGAGTGACTTCATCTGTGATAGCAATTCCTTCAAGACAACTGTGCATTTTAAAACCAAATTATTTTAAACCTTAGATCTTTGAGATTGTCTTTAAACCAATCTAATCAGGAATGATGTGCAGATATACAGTCTCAGCAATATAGTCTTTCAAATTCCACATTAGTGCAATACTGATAGTGCAGATGGGTGTTTAATAAAACATACATATACACACATAGTTCCCCTGTAATTCTGTTCCAAGGCTCTTGAAACTTCTGCATATTTAGCATCTCCTTGGTTGAACATAGCTATGCTGCAAACAAATTCTCCAAACCAAGCAATTTAGAATGCTAATGCCCATGATGTAGATTCACATTTCAAAACTCTGATATGATGGATTTGGATTTAATTTTTATGACTTCTCCAAGATGACACTTGAGCAGTAATTGAAAAATCTGTTAACAATTTACATGACACCAACTTCATGTTTACAAATCATTCTCATCAAATTAAAATATTGCAACTAAGTAACAATCGATAATAACATGGCATATCATTAAAACCACGTTTCAAGGGCATCTTATCTCGTATCTGAGGTCTTCCACAAAAAACAGCTAAAATGACTAACAGACTAAATTTCTCAACTATCATAGTAAAATACAAATATATATATATAAGAAAAATTTGGTAAGGGCCAATTGGCAACTAAAGAATATCAAACCAGCACGGGAATAGTGAATGGCCTCTCCGGGTTGCTTTCCTTTCAGAGTTAAAATGGTTCTTTGTTAATGAACTGTTAACATGATGTAAGCAAGCTGAATAGTAATAATACAATCTTTTGAACAAAACTTAAAAATGCTGCAAAAGACAGCAATTTCATGAGAACTCACGAAGCCTTCTATTAACTGCACTCAGACTTGAAGCTGATTCGCAGATCAATTCTACCCTTTCTTGCCACCTTTCCCCCTTCTACATGGGCAGGAACACGAGCTAGTTATCTCCACTATAACAATAAAAAACCTTATGCGCTCCCTCTTTTCAATTCTTCAGTGTGTTGTAGAAGAACCATTTCGAGACATGAACACTCTGGCATGAATGTGACTAAGCATTGACAATACAGATGATACCTGCTAGAAAAGAAGCCATTTCTATTCCTCAATTCATGTCATAATTGCAAAACAAGAAAACAGGCCCGATTAGCATGTTTTAATATTCTAAACATTTTGCAGTGCTGAAAGAAAAAAGAAATCCAAGTGCCAAGATAAACAAATTTCTTTGCATTTCTCACCTACATTTCCTTCCAGCTGGTTCACAGAGCTGACGAGAGGCACTCTCAGGAGTGCTGACCCTGCAGCTAACTTGAACATAGCGCCATCAAAGTAAGCTCCCCACAAATTCGCAGGCCTCCAAAATCACTCATTCGCTGATGATTTAAAACAATGATGCATTCCTCCCAGTTTAGGTTGTGTTGGATCCTGAGCTGTGGCTGGGATGAATCTTCAGTATTCCATTCTCTCTTCCTCCATCCTTCACGGAGGGATGAAGGGGCATTTGGTTATGCAACCATATTTGACCACCTTCGCTCATTTTTTTTTTTTTCAAAATTAAGATGAAGGCATCTCTACATATCAATTGTTTTTATTGGACTTAAGACTATGGTGCTCAAAAGCCTGCTTTTGAAAAACTTTCCAGTAATGGTGCTATTTCTCTTAAATACGAGTCATTATTTTCAGTTTATTCTTCTGACAGGGATATTTGATAGTCATAGGAAACTGCTAGTGCTGACAGTAAACTCTTGGGAACTTTCAAGCTACATATATACATCCCTGAACTGTGGTTTTCTATATTTTTTCAGACGTCTGTCCCTAAAATGAAGGTATGTGTGCTTCACAACTAGTTATACTTACAAATAGTGTCACTCACACGTTAGCTCAATGAATCTCCTAAAGCCTTAGCAGATGCTCACTTACAATATGCCATGAACACAAAGGACAGCCAATCTGGCACCTCCCAGCACACACAGAATTGTTTAGTATAAAAGCTATGTGACTGATTTGATATGGGAATACAAGTACCACTCAACATTTCCCTGTATGCAAAAAAGCTATAAGTTGGATAAAAGACCATTCATACTCTTACCCAAAACATTTTTTTCCCCTATTACTGGGGAAATATTCTGTGAATTCCTTACTCTCAAGCTTGACCATCCCTACGAAGGACACTGTGGGAATGGAGATAGTTGCATGGATAACCCCACAGGTATCTGACTCTGCAGCATGGTGCCGCATAACCCACTATGCACAGAGACTGAAACTCTACAGATGCACCGCACAGCTAACCAAATCTGGACATCTCACCAGCAAGTCCCAGCCCAGGAGGAACTGCCCACTTCCTCCTTTGCACCCTGCTTCTCCCTGCTCGATGCCCCTCTGCTTCTGTTTCATGCTACAAAGCATAGCAGCATCCAATGCCTTGAAATGCCAATGTTGCCCACCTAAAGCAGCAGCCCTGGCTCATCTCCCAAAGGTGGCACAGCTCTCCATATAGCTTCAGGCACACAGGAGGGCAAAGGATTTGATTTATCGGTGATAATCCAGGTTGACAAGTAAGATGCATGAAGCACAATGGCAGAGTTGACCGGGCTAGCGTGACATCCTGCTGCATGTCCTCCTGGAACTGGCGAACGGGGCCACCCTTCTCTTTGCTGAGGAGCATTAAAATGGGATCACAGGGCAGAGAGGTACGAATGTCTCTGGCAAGGACTAGCAGGCTGGATACTGTATTTCTAATACATTTACTTGACATTCTTTGAGGAATACATGGAGAAACCGACAATTGGTTATGTTAGTTTACATGTTCCCTTATTCTCATTACATTAAACGTTTCTGTAAGAAGGGTTTGCTTAGCATCCCCGGAAAAAAAAGTGTTCACATTCTTTAGGTCTGACCCGTGGTAAGGAGAGGGAGGATTAGAGAGTTTCGACTACTGACCATATGGAAGTTTTGAATGATATAAATTCAGCGATTCAGACCAGCTGAATCAAAATTAAAATGTACATGTAAAAAATGAGTTAGATAATGGGAGGGAGGACAGAGAGAGAGCCAGGAGAGTGGGGAGTCGCACTGAGGCAGGGATGGAGGCTGTCAGACTAACATGTGGCGTTTCCTATGTAGGGCAAGATGATCAGAACGGGAAAAGCTGCGGTCACAGTCTGGACACTGGAAAGGTTTGATTCCAGTGTGTTTGCGGAAATGTCTTGTTAGTTCATCAGACCGAGCAAACTTCCAGGTGCAGCCTTCCCATGTACATTTGTAGGGTTTTTCTCCTGCAAAAAATGGAAAAAAAAAAGATTAATTTTCTGTTTTGAAAAGACAGTAAAGGCTTGGTCAATGCTTAATAACATATTGGCTTATAAAAAACTATAAAACAAACAAGAAAAAAACGATTTAATTCTTTTAGCATTTAAATGACTCTCTGCCAATAAAAACAAAACAAACCCAAACTCCAGAAATGAGGATAGACTTTAAGACTTCTTAAAGCATAAAGGTAATGAGATGTATTCCGAGTGACTACTGGTCATCTTTTTTTTTTTTTTTTAATTTAAATAAAGAGAGAGGGACAGTGAGAGAGAAAGAGAGAGAGTCAATTTTATTTAGTTTTTCGTGTGGCTTTTGTTGCTCTGACACTTCCCATATTACAGGAAGACCCTTACGGGAGATGATGGGGAGAGCTAGTCAGAAGGCAATAAAAAGGCTGTTAATGGCAATCCTAATATTTAAAATCCCAAATCCTGTAATCTAGAAATTCAAAGTACTCCAAAAAATTTCAGATTTCCAAACATTTCAGATTTCTGATTTTTGAGTTAGAGATGCTCAAATCATAAAAACTGGTCAAAGCCAGAACTTGACCTCCATCTGAATATTTCTAAGAAGAACGAACGGCGGCTGGGGTTGAATACCTGTGTGTGTTCGTCGGTGTGCTTTTAAGTGGGAGCTTTTAGTGTATACTTTGTTGCATCCATCATAATCGCATCTGTGTATCCTCCGCTTCCTCTGGGTGTCTGGGGATTCCACAGGTAAAGGTCTCTTCCCGGGCTGCACGATGACTGAAGGGTGATTCCTGTGAAAGCCAAGGCCAAATGAAAACTACTGAGTAAAGGTGCTGCTTGTTCTTCATTCTACTAAAAGCACTCACAACATTGGGCAAAAACAAACAAAAAAACCCAACAAAATGAACAAAAAAGAAATTAGCGGATCAAACCAAGAAGCACTGCTAAATTCATTCAACAAACATTGAGTGGGCACCTACCATGAGCCAGGCACTGTGCTTGGCACCGGGACACAAAGATGAATAAAAACAAGGTTCCTGCCCTCGAGGAGCTCACACTCTAGGGGAGACAGACATGGAGATAAGTAATGACAGCAAGAAGGGTCAGGTGCTATGCTAGAGGAGGTGCCAAGCTGGGAGAGGCTCTTTCCCGCAGGAAAAATCCGGCTATCTGTAGAATTTCATGGTAGTGGGCAGGGCTGAACACTGAACTATATTATTCCATCCGTGGCACTGATTTTCATTATTAGGAAAAAATGGAAAAAGTCAAATGCCTGCATTTTGGGCAAAAATAGTACAGAATGTCTCTACATCGCATCCTTTACGTAACTAACATTTAGTAGCATCTTTTGAAGACTTTCACATTTAATTTTCAAAGGCTGGCTCTTCTGGGGAAAAAAAAAATCGGCATTGCTACCTTCATAAACTCAAATGTGTAGTACAGACACTAACCGGGTCTCTGGCTGCTCGCTGAACCCCACCTACAC
>PVKS010022301.1:0-33923 GCA_004027875.1 Aplodontia rufa | reverse complement strand
AAAAAAAAAAAAAGAATGAATACATGACATGTTCTATCTTTTTAAAAAGTATTTCCTAATTCTGTTCACTAAAAATGCCTAGGAACAATAACAAATTCACCACCAGTAAACACCTCTTATGTCCTTGAAAAATCACTGATTCCAGATACAAAGTGAACTTGGAGTACTTTATCAAACCAGAAAGCAAAAAAGTCATAAAAAAAATGGCTGGAGTTGTGTCAAAACTGCTGAGGAACCAACTTAAAGAAGTTCCTGCTGGCAATAATAGTACAATTTGATCATCATTAGGAATAACAGCTGCCCAGCAATGGTGTAGTAACATATAACCTAGGGCATTCATAGAGATGTATCGGGAAGGAGTGGGGAGAGGGGAGGAGGAGGGGTAGGGGGAGAACAGGGTGGGCTCTGGGGGTAAATCTAATTGTAAGAATATATACATATCATATTGTTTTGTTGGATGTATTTTTGATTATACAATAACTAAATTACTTAATAAAAATGAAGCCAATGTTCAACATTTTGGCATAAGTAAAATAAAATCCCTTATTACTTCAAAAAACAGATAAAATCTATATATCCCCACCCCCCCAAAAAAAAAACAAATAACAGCTACAATGAATCAAAATACATAAAATGCATTTAAATCTATGGGTTCAAAAGGATACTAAGAAACACTCAAATGTCACCTTGGAGGTTGCTAGGGAATGATTGATCCATTGGAAACAGGTAAGTAAAGGGAACGCAAACATTTATCCTGCCCATCCTATATGAACTAAACCTTAAAATCACTTTTGCACATGTTAATAACATAATGAATCTAGTCAATGACCTCCAGCGTCTGCAAACATTGTAGAGATAACCAAACACAGATATCCTCATGGGTGTATGTGGACCCAATCAATCCTCTACACCAAATAGCCATCCACAAGAAATACAAAGAACAGGAACAGATGCTAAACAACACTGCATAGATTCAAGCTGCAAAGCACAGACTTTAGGAAATTTTACATGTAAAAATGACCCACTTCTTTCCCCAACAAGATAAGAGATATTTTAAAAAGAAGAGAAAATAAGATAAAAATAAAAGAAGAACTGATAAAATATTTTAAGAGAATACCAAGCAATTATAGCAAAATGATTTAATATAGTCACTATTTCAAATTGCTAAAATAAAATTTTAAAATATATATGACAATTGGGAAAATGTAAGTAATGCAGATATTTGGTAATATTCAAGTCTTAAATGTCCTCATGTGTAGTTAGGGCAATGCAGTTATATTCTTAAAATGTCATTATCTTTTAGATGTTCTAGAAATTTTCAGACTAAATGACATACTAGAGTATCCAATATTCTCTTCCAATTAAAATAAAGTGATAAGGGTGTAGTTTAAACATGATTGATTATCATGAATCATTTTGAAGGTTTGGGGGATAGGCACATAGGTTTCATAATACTATATTGTCTATAATTTTGTGCTTTAATTTTTAAATAAAATTCATTAAAGTTGAAGCCCAAATGTAACTTATAAAGCCAAAGAATTAGGAAAATGATATTTTATGGTTAAAAAAAAGTTCCATGTTACCTACTTTAATATAAACAGTTTCTTCACTGTTTTAAAATAGCTGCTTATAAATCATTCAATATTAAACACAGGGCAGGGGGAAGGAGATAAACAAATGTAAATGATGGAAGTCTATGTGAACTTGAAATTGAACATAAATGAAATATAACTGCCTCTGAAATGATAATTCCAGTTTATGTGAAAGTGGGATTGGATTAACAAACACCACCTCAGGATCAGAACTATTTTGCAAAGCAAAATACACTAGCAAACAAATATGTGAGAGATGTTTACCCTTTAGGAAAAGACAGGCATAGGTAATTGCAACCGAGCTCTAAGCCAGTTTGTAAACAGTGATACTATATTTTCAGTGCCTCTTAGATTGCAGTCTGAATATTTGGCATCTTTAACGTCTCTCAGAGATATTAAATGTTGCAGGCATGTGTGAAAGGTCATACATCATTTCTGATTTGTTGTCGACGTTCCTGGCCAATATGCTTTTGTGCACAGCTATCTTTAATAAACTGCAGGCTTTCCTGTTTGTTATATGGCTTCCCCCACTTTGAATAATTTATTGTCCCCCACATTATTGGCATCACTTCTGAAAGATGTGAGTGGAAAAGGGATACTAATATATCACATTAAAAAATAAGTCAGAGAAAACTCTAAATCAGTGTGTTATTTTAAACAGCTTCTACGCATTCGGGAGAAAACTTATGAACCCAAAGTAAAAATGCCTCCCAAATCTGTTCAGTGAAGCAAAGAAGAGCAATGGAAACCGTTGTGTTTGTTGATCACCATTCTGCTTTGCATGTATCCAGAGCTCTGTGAACCAAGCTAAGTGGTCCCCTTGGTTTTATTCTTTCTTTTAATTTCATTTTATAAAGGGAGTAAAAGCAAATGAAAAACTCCATCTTCACATCCTCCTGAGAGAGGAATATATGTCATAGCAATCAATGCTGCAGATAGAGTTATCTGGGCACTTGGCACTAGGGGCTCATTTTGACTTGTTCCTAGTTATATCAATGCTCCTGGACACAGATACCCGCCTATAAAGAAGGACCAAACCTTGACTACTAAGCGGCAGACCTCAGCTCAATGTAACTCAGGAACAGTAAGAGCTGTTGAAATTGGAATTAGCTCAACCAATATGCGATAACCTTCCTGTCATGTCACCAGGCAAAAATGCTTTAGTCCACTAGTTTTCAAATCTTCTAATGCCTTTAGAAATGTCTTAGAGTGGGGTTGGAGCAGTGGCTCAGTGATTCTGGTGCTTTCCCAGCATGTGTGAGTATGAGAGTTCAAACCCCAGCACCACATGCACAACAAAGTCTTAAAGCAACGAAGGCCACATAAATAAAATTGATTCTCTCTCCCTCTCACTGTCCCTCTCTCTTCAAAAAAAAAAAAGAAAAAAGAAATGCCTTATAGCTATGAATCTTCTGTACATAAAAATACATATATAAAGCAAAACTTGAATACCAGACTGACCAATACAGATTCAGAATACAATACAACCCAATACAGATTCAGAATAAGTTTCCGCATTTGGAGGACTCTTGGAATAGATACTACCCAGTGTCCCCCTTTGCTCCTAGATTCTATTATAGGGAAGACATTTTTTAAATAAAGAAGAATTAAAAGTGATTTTAAATTATTCCATCTTTCCATCTCTAATTATTCATAACCTGGCAAAATTGCCCTGATTTATTGGAAGTGAATTACATAGCACTTTGGCTTGGTTTTGGTGACAGCCAGTGATGGAGACAAACCAATGAAAATCAATTCTACACTGTCTCCCCTCAGCAAGAACAGCCCTGCTGAATTCCCTTCTTAGCACATTTACTCTTCTTGCTGCCCACCACTTCCCATTCCAGTTGTCCAAAGTCAGTGTTTTTTACATACACTCTGCCTTCATCCTCCCACTCTGGAGATTTCCCTGGTATTCCCGGCCTTGCTCATCTCCCTTCATCCAAACGCCTACAAGACAGAGTCTGGTGCACAGTTCCACACATTGTATATTATGTCATATGCCACTAGTTTCACTATTTGTATGTGTTTCATTTCTGAGAATAGATTGTAAAATTCTAGATTGTCACTAACTGGTCAAATCGTCTACTTCCTCATTATGTCTGGAATACACACTAGATACTAAATAAATGTCTGTTGACTAAAACCCATTCTTTGGTTTCTGTCATTGATGGTTTCGTTGTGTTTTGGAAAACAACAAGATCTCACTGAGATAGCATGAAGGACAATGTTTGGAAGGAGACTTGAGAAGTGAGGAACTGGCATTGTTTAACATTTGCCCAGTTATAAGAGGATCTCTTTTGAAATTGCCCTATGCTTTCCCTGAAGGAGGACCCAGTCCTTGTCTTAACTGACTCCATTTTGTTCCTTTAACCTATCTCACTTTTTAAGTTATTTTTCCTTCCTAGCTTATTTGTCCTTATTTGGTCTTCCTAGCTTCTTCATCTGGGAATAGAAACTGATCCCCAAACAATATTTTTTTCTCCAGCTACCTAGTGCCAGCAGGACTCTAGGAGATCCTAGAACCATATCTACAAACAGACTGCAGCTTGACTGAGATTGTTATGCAAATGCACACCCCCCAGCTTCCTACTCCTGTCCTGCCCACCTGAAATCCTGTTGTCAGTATGGGGAAGACAGTGTTCCACCAACTTCCCAGTATGGACACACCAAAATAAACTGTTTTCCTTTCTCTTCCTGCCTCACCACTTTCTTCCTTCCTCTCTCTCTCTCTCTCTCATCTCTTTCTCTCTCCCTCTCTCTATTTTTTTTCAGTTGGTCTCTCAAAGTGACAGGTGACCAGATGTAGCCTGTTGGGACTCCAGAGTTAGACCTCTTGTATAGGACTCTGTAACACAGTGTGAAATCAGCACAGATTTGGAGTATTACATTTTATAGAAATAACAATTGACAAGAAAACTGTAAGTTTGGATTAGAAGGTTTAGAATACTTACAAAAGTATATAAACACATTTTAAAAACAGCTGACTTTCATCAATTTTGAAAAGTTAAAATGATTTGTTGCAAAAATTATTTTTAAAAATATCTCTGGAACTTGTTAGACTAAAGAAATCTTTTGAAAAACAGACTGTTATGTTCAGTGTGGTTGTAATCATCTAGTACCCACCCCAGCCTCCCTTAAACAGTTCATTGTCACTTCAGAAGGTAGCATTTCTTTTCCTTTGTTCACAGTTGGTGTGGTATTAAACAAGGGGTCAGTGCCACTAGAGAATAGAGTCGATTGCAAATTCTCAGCCTCAGTGTCTAATTAGAGGTAGTGTATGGAATGCCTTCCTTAATTACTTTGGAGTCATTGGGGTATTTCATTAGTCTCAGTTTTTATCTTGTAACTTCATTCATAAAATATGTTCCTTATCAATTAGCTCCACTGGGAACTGATCAAGGCCCTGTGCATCCTGCTCTCTGTGTGATCTCTCAGCCCTGAAGGAGAAGGTCAGAATTTCTCTACATAATAACACTTCCAATTCTATTATAGCACTAAGAACACCAAGAAGGGAAAAGAGGTATTACAAGAAAGAAATTAGGTTGCTTATGAGACAGAATACTGCCTCTAAATTTAGCTGAAAATATTAAGCAAAACTGATATCCTTAAAAGGGTTAAACGACAAATATTATTAATACATAAATTCATCATAAGTTCAGTTCACACTTCTCCTAGGATCAATAGAAATTATCCTCTCCAGTGATGTTTTAAAAAGAGAAATTAAAATGTTCCCTATGAGTACAAAACTCTAATCAGAAGAGAGATATAAAGTTCATGCTGCAGAGAAAGATGGCCTCAGGCCATAATGGTAAATCCAAGGTATTTTCATGGTTGAAGAACTTTAGGATGGAGAGTTAAGTCACAAAGATATGCAGGCATTGGCAACGCCATCTAAAACACAGGGTCCTGTCCCTGAGATGAGAAATACCAGCCATCATAGCAGATGTATAGTGCTTGAGATGGTGTATAGTGCTTGATGTCTTTTGTTTTTTAATAAGGATTTTATGAACAAGAATTCAGATCTTGTGGCATTCAAAAAAATGCAGACCTCAGAATCTGTCATCTATTAATTAGCTACTGCATTCTATCAAACAATTACAAAATCCAGTGGCTTAAAACAACAGTTATTAAACTGTTGATGAGTTACCTGGCAAAGACTTGCATACAGCGGGTCAATAGCATGTTCTACCACAAAGACCCAGTCCCAGAAGCCAAGTGGCCTCAGGAGTGGCAGCAGCAGCAGCTCTCAAACCTTCATTCTGATATCAAGGCTATGTGGACTCAGACACCAGCATGTGTACTTTCTGTCTTCTGCAATTTTTACAATGAAATATCTGATTGGATCATCCTGGTCTTTTCATCCTCTTCTCTGGGGTTGGTGCATCTCTCTGGTTCAGAGGGTGCGGAGCCATGAAATCCTCTTCAAAGAGAAGCTAAACAGCCATGCAGTGATGTGTGCACATCCCAGAATGTTTTCCTTTGATTTTCATCATTTTCTGGAGACAATTCTCTCAGTCATATGGTATCTCCAGGTGGCACCTTCTCTCTGAAATGTACATGCCTTCTTTTCCATGATGTATACATTTATATAAATTTCAGTGCTTCCCAATTGCTTAACACCTGAATACGGCCAAAAAATGATTTAATCTTTCCCTCAACAGCATCACAATATACTCTTCCTGGAATGTATAAAGTTTTTGGCTACCCAGTCTTCCTTGACCTGACCACAGATTGAGCCCTGTTTTGGCTTATTGCATTGATGGCTACCACTGGTCTCAAAAGAGGACACAGAAGCAGGATACAGAAGACTCTACTCAGTTTCTGTCATCTAGTAGAGACACAACTGGAAGTAACTTGGTGGTAGGTTAGTGGAGACACAACTGAAAGTAACTTGGTGGTAGGTTAGTGGAGACACAACTGGAAGTAACTTGGTAGTAGGTTAGTGGAGACACAACTGGAAGTAACTTGGTGGTAGGTTAGTGGCATCATATTTTCTTACATCTTTTCTTGAAGCAGCAAATTTTTCCATCTCAAACTTGCATAATATATGCATTAATCACAGAAAGCCTACAATCCAGAAGAAAAACGAGGTCAAAATTACAAATAAAATTTCTAATGTAGTGTTCCTGCAGTTGTTCATGCAAAACTACCCACAAAATACAGGGAACATTTGAATGTGTTGATGGAGGTTGGAAATTATCTATCAAATAAGTTGGCAGAATACATTTCAATCTATTGTCATTATCTTGAAGGAAATGGTACCATTTCAGTGGACAATTTTCAGAATGAGCATTGAGATGCAGTTCCTATTTAAGGCATGATTTTTCTTATGGGAAAGCACAGGGGAGACCTCAGAGGAACCCTAAATGTGAGCCTCCCTCTGCCTGAGCCAATTATGGAAAACACAGACATAACCTAATGTCTAAGTACTATGTACATGATATATTGTTATTTTGTTCAAGGGCCCTGAGGCAAAAGAAAAATCAAAATAATTTTTACAATAGCACCTGTTTGAAAATAAGCAATTTATTCCATCCTTATAAAATATTTATGGATTTCAAATGGATGTCCTTGAATAAGGCCATTTCATTTCTTTTCTCCATTGAGAATAGGTTAGTTAGAGAAAACTCAAGACCTATTTCCTGTTAATTTAATACAGATCCAAACCTTTTGTGAAAAGGCAGCCACCCAGTAACTTTATTTAGTAAACTTTATTCTTAATGATTCTGCCTTAGTAGTTGTATAATCAACAGCCCATGGGTCGTTTCACCTATTGAATGGAAAGGAATCACTTCTATGAAATGAAATAATTTGATTTCCATCGAGAAAATGTATTTCAAAAAACCCAAGAGACTGAAGAAAACTATTACTTTTTATTACCCATATCATAATGTTCATCTTAATTACTGCTAAAGCAGGTTCACAGATGTAGTATAATTGAATATATAACTTTTTAATTGAAAAGAAAAAAGTATGAGGTTTAAGTTCTAACAATACTGAAGGACTCAAGTTAGGTCCTTTCCTTCCAGCATACTCTCTGGGGAGAATGAGGCTCTTGGAAATGTCCTAATTGTCAGATATCAACAATGCACAATTTGAGTATTTTGGAATTTGGAGAAATTAGTCAGTTATATCATCTAATATAATCAGGTTTAAAGATAGGACCAAGTGACAGGACACTGCATAGCATGGCAAACCAGCTGAAACTACTATTAGCTTTCATATTTTTATCCATCTCCAGCAAAAAAACTTCACATTTTCAATAAACCATAGCAAATGGGAATCTTCGTCTGCCTCACTCAGATTCTCAGATTGTCCAGGGATCACTCTGTCTTCACGAAATCCATCAAGAGAGTTCTCTAAATTCAAAGGCTTCCAGTCCTGCATCAGAAGGTTCTAATATGGAAAAACAAGCCTTTAGGACATGCAAGTCAGTGGAACCAATTCCTTGGGCCCATTGAAATCCTGCTTACTCATAAGAACAAGAATCAGGACAGGCAGCTCAGCTGCTCCTCTCATCCTGCAGATGGCCAGAGATGCTTGGAAGGCTGTTCAAGTTGGTTTGGAAGAAATGGAAAATATTTAAGGTCTCTAGGGCTTTAATTTTTCCCTTTATTAGCCAAAACCTTAACCTTCTATTTATATTTAGCAAACAGCAAATAATGATCCATCTATTTTGATAGACTAAACTTTTAGCCACTCTAGAACAGGTTACAGAAAAGAACCTCCATCAGTGTCATTGCGTTGTTGCCACATCTTCCATCTACAATTGAACTGTTTTCCACCTTTGTTTTTTTTCCACATGAAATCATTGATGTTTTCCAGATGCACTGTGATGAAACATGTGATGGCCAAGCTTACAGAAAGAGCATCTCAGACTCTCAGGAATAAAAATCAATGGTAATAGAATCCATTGGTTAGATTCTTATTTGCTGGGTATGCATGTGAACATGTAACTTTTTTCAGACATTCCATTTTGCCAAAACATCAATTAGTCTGACTCATCAAATCCCCGCTTTATATTCTATGTCATGTATTTGACATGTTTCTATTTATGCACCAGAGAACAGGTACTCGAACTTCCACTGAAAACAGCCTCTGAATACGTAGATGGTAATCATATGCTTAGACAGCAAAGAAAGCCTTTCATGACTATTTTTAATGTATCTATAACCACTTCAGATGTCTCTTTGGAAACCAGCTGCAGAATCAATGTGTTCAAAACGGTATCATTCAGTTGTTGCTACGTATCTGCTCCCATCAATTTCTCAAAGGCCAGGTTCTCTGCTTACACCCAGGCAGAAGGAGGAATATGACTTTAAGGGTGTGGGTTATAATTCAAGTATGATTGTATTAGCATAAAAGAACATAAGCTGCTTTTTCTGAATGCAAACATAGTCCCTAAACCAAGGATGTAAATTAGTATTACAATGAAAGCCGCCAGAAGGACAGAAGCTTGGAAGTGTTCTCTTCTCTGAGCAGCAGGAGACTGTTCAGGTCCTGCTGTTTTGAAAACCTTTCTCCCCTCATGCAGGCTGCCCTGCTAAGAGAAATCCATTTGAATATTTTGGCAATCACAGAGGCCCCCACATAAATTATGGATACAGAAATGTAGAAGACAGTCTAACAAATGGAACACGGTGGAATCTGTTTTTCCGCCGCCATATGGTGTCGACAGAATGCCACTTTGTTTCTCTGGGAAACAGCTCATCATTAAAAAATAAATAGCATCTTTTCTGTGGGGAGAGAACCCACAGTCATTATTTTGAAAAATAACAAACAGGAAACTCTGTCCTTTCATTTTACAATCATTTTCTCCCCTTACATTATTATTATTGCCGCACACATAGACATTTTCTTCCAGGAAAACTCATGATGGCTTGTACCTTGTTGATGCACAGAACTCGACATCATGTTTTCTTGATTGGAGAGCTGAGTCCAAGCACAACAAACACCAAGGAAAATCAGGGCACTTCCTTATAGAACTTCTTTCCTTTGGAAAAACCGTCCTTTCAACCTAACATATGGATCTTACTTAGAGTTAGATTTCATGCTTAGAGCTATAATGCACATAAACCATCCCAGTTTATGGAAAGTTTAAAAATCTGCAAATTGAATTAGGATGTCTTTATTAATTATGGAATAAAGTTGTTACTGGAATTCATTCTAGAATGCATTTGATAATTTACCCTCTCTTGGGCCCAGGACAATTTTTACCACCTTCTACAATTAAATAAAATGTTGGCCATGTCTTTTCTCTCTTCTCTAACTCTCCTCTGGTATTGTTCCCTTTCTTTACCTCCCCCAAAGACATCTTTCTTACCAACACCTATCTCATCTTTCTACAAATCCGATTGCTGCTGAAGATTTGTCTACAGATATGTAATCAAATCATGGTGTTTTCAAATCAGTATAATTCCCAAAGTATTTTTACAAACATTATTTTATTTCCTGTTCAAATAGCATGAAGATGTGGGTAGGAAAGGTTATCACCTCTTCCTTGTAAACAGATAAATAGATAGAGAGATTTAAATAATTACTCTAAATCTTTGTGTCAAGGTTGATCCTAGGTCTTTTGACTCCACACTGAGGACTTCGACTGTAACACTCTTACTAGCTGAGGCAGAAAGACATAAAAAGATCTTTGCCATTCTTTTTCACCTCCCATCATTCTTTCAGCGATAGTCTCTGACTATATGGCTAAATTGCTAGATTGCTCTTGCTATTGATTATGTATCACCTGTTTCCTCCCATATCAGGCACAAATTCTAAGATGTAGCAGGAAAGTAAATGTTTCTAAAAGTCAGTTATTATAGAGCAAGGCAGAGCACACATCTATAAAGGCCATTCCATGTTTCAAAAGCAGTTTTTAAAGATCTCAAGGCCAGAATGATTTGTTCCCATTTGTTGAACTCTGTAGGACTGAGGGTCAGAAAAGTGTTTGGTATAATAAGCAAACTTTAATTTTGGTTCGTTTGTATAATATCATCCTGAAACAAGCAACAAGTTTCTAATGTGTTTTGTTGGAATGTGTGACTAGGTTTCACTGAAATCGGATAAACAAGGAGAACCCAAAATCTGATGCTCCTGTGGAGGGTACGTCCACTTCTCTTCCCAGGCTGTCGGTCCACACTGAATCCTTTCCTGCAATATAACATTGAATCTCTTCCTTTTGAAAGAGTCCTCACAACTTCATCTGATTGAATCTTTTTCTTTTACAGCTAGAAAAGCTTATTGAAAAACACAAATATCAAGGTGCATATGTTACTGTCTTTTTCTTTTATTCAAATCTTTAAGTTCAGGCCTTTAATATTCCTTTGATTCATATTTGAGGAAAGGATTTTGCAAATTAAGAAGCGGGAAAATATTTCATATCTGCAAAGTTCCCAGGCATATGCTTTGTTTCTTGTTGCTGGAAGCCTTGTCATCAAGAAATTATACACAACTGGCAGATAATTACACAATGCTGTCGATAGTTTCTCAATTGTGATGTTGCTGCTCTGTGGCATCAAGTACAGAAGGCCAAATATCCCATAAATTGGTGTGAGCACCAAAAGCAAAGATTAAAAAAATTTTAAAGGTAGTAAATAGATTGTGTCATTTGGTGGTGTGTTACAGTGGTTCAATCTTAATGATACGTCTGAGGATTTGCACACATGGTACGTAAGGTAATCTACCCAACAGAGAACCGAATGAATGCATCATAGTCTTACATGGATAACGAGGAAAGAATTACATATTTTGTGGCTACTAATTAAAAGATAGTCACCAATCACTGCATCCTGCGCTGCATAACCTTTAAGCATGAGTTCCAGACCTAGAGGAAAATTTTTAGAAAAGGATATGTGCAAAGTGGTCTAGGAAGAATCCAGACTGCAGTATTTACACTTGCCCTTTTGTGAAAAGAATGAAGAGGCATGGTTATAGTAACTAAAATTAATTAAAACTAAAAAATATTTAACAGAGTTCCTCATTTGCAGTAGCCACATTTCAAGCACTCAGTAGCCACATGTGTTTAGAGGCTGCTGTTTTGACCAGCAGATATACAATATTTCCACCATCATTGAATATGCTAATAGACAAAATTATTACAGAGCACTAAACCTCTCTATATTTTTTCATGTTTCAAACAGCTCCCTTTATTGAGAACATGATTTCCATGGGAAACATCATGCAGATTGGAGGGATTTAGCACACAAACTCTAGCTCTGACTTCCTTCCTAATTCTTTTATAGAGCCTCAGAGCTCTTGCTTTTGCTTCCTTTCTAGAGAAAGAGACCAAAATGATAGCCACTATATGGGGCTGCTGTGAAAATATTTTAGAAGAAACAAGCCTAAGGTATTGACTAGCTTCTAAGTATCCCTTAAGTGATCTAATTATGCTAGTAGTCATGCTTACCAGATTGTGTCCATAACTTTAATTCCAAGGAACAATTGTTGAATCATACTTTCTTTTACTATGCTACTTCTCTTTTTTGTTAACAACAATAGTCACAGAATAAATGTTTATTGATTATGTACCATAAGTCAGGTAGATATACATCTAGATTCAAGTTCTGCACTTGATACATACTTCCCAGTGAATTCTATACCCCTGGAGTAATTCTTGCTCCACATTAACACTTAGTTGCCTACTATGTAAATTTGATCTCATAGTAATACTTGCAGGAATTAAATTAATGCTGTGGCACAGCTCATGAGACAGTGGTAGTGCACAGTGAGCTGTCACTAAATGGTAGCCGCTTGTGCCACCATTTTCCAGGTACCTTGATAAATACTTTATAACTATTATCATGTGTTTATTTTTAAGACAACCCTATAACATATAGATTATCATTTGCTACATTTACCAGATGGAAAGCTGAGACTCAAAGAAGTTAAGAAATTTCACTCATTGCATACAGAAGAGAACGGGCAGAGACAAGATTTGAACCAGGCAGTCAGCTTTGAGAACCAGAGCAACTAACCTCAATCACAGCATCAACCTTGTGGGCTTACTCTGGGGATTTTATGGGATAATGCAGGTAAAGTAATTAGCACATATATTTTCAGTGATTACATTATGATTATGCTTAAGCTCATTAAGTAATGTTTTTCAGCTTGGTAGCAATTTTAGTATTTAGCAGTGTGTAGATGGTTATGCTGTTATTAGAATGGAGGTTGTATCTGATGTTTTAATATTATGGAGCATTTCAGAGCTGACTAATATTCATCTGCTATGGCCTTTATGCTATCCCTCCCCTCAAATTCCGTTGTGTTTGAAAATAATAACAATAAGCTATTCTATGCAGAAAAACAAGCCAGCAAGTGCTGCATAGAAGACAGGCAATGGCAATCTAGTTCCTTTGAACCCATAAGCTGCCTTTTGTGGGTGAATCTAAAATGAAACAGAAGAGGATAACAGAATACAGGGAGCTGTCCCCAGACGTGGTGCTGAAGTCAGCATTCTGAACTTCAAGAAATACACCCGGCCAAGGGTGTGCAAGTTCGCTGCAGATCTAGCACGGAATAACATCAAAAGAAACGCATGGCAGACTACAATTTTCCAGCATGTTGTTCCAGCCTGAAGCAGCCTGTTAATATTAGCATAAAGCAACATAAGTCATTTTGGAAGGCACAGTGGGGGAGACAGTATTTTTTATTGCTCCTTTACAGAAATGTGTTAGGTTACAACTCTGGATACTTAAGCTGAGTATTGCTGCACAAAGTAATGTCTGACCTATGAAAAGAAAACTCTTTAGGAACCAAGTTCAAATCAAAGAAGCTTCATTTTAGGCACTGAGGAAAAATAAAAGGCACCGATACAAGACCATTTGGAAATTTGGGTGGAGGATAAAACAATTGCTATGGTGGAAAAGGATAAGTAGTAGTCTGTTTTTTTTAATATGCAGCTTCTTCTTATAACAAGAACAGTTAATAAATCTAATTTCTAAAATTTCCAACTAGTTTAGAAAGAGATTAAAAACAATTGTAGCATGGATTTCTAGATAATTTTGATACTGTTTACCTAAAGGCGGAGAAGGCTCCTTAATACATGTGTTAATATTGTCAGGCTCTTTCATAATCTAATTGATTAGACCATTAGGTCAAAAAACAACCGGATTTTAACAAAAATTAAAGTTAATTCTTCACAGGGATTGCAAATTTCCAATTTTTTCAAATTATCCTGGGAGATATGTTTTAACAGAAACTTACGTGGAAAATGAAGCAAAAGCTAAATCTGAGTTTACAGTGTGACATGCATGATAAATCTAACACAATTTGGATTGTGTTAAAAGAGTTAGATTCTCCTAGTCAAGGGAGGTGATAATTGTACTATATTACGTACTGGGGAGATATTATCTAGGGTTCAAATAATTTATACATAGACAGCAGAAAATATATGTCTCTGAAAGAAGTTATATGTGGAAAGTGAGGGAGCTTTAAGAATATGAGCCAGACAAGAGATGCCTGATTGCAGAAGAGAAGAAATTGTATTAGTTTTATAACAGCAATTACATTTTCAGGCTCCATACACTGTTTTATAACAGTCTCAAGTACAGTGAAATATGCCCACGATCACATATCAACCTCCCCTAAAATTGTACAATCCAGATAACTTCCCCTTACTTCAGAGTTGAAAATTTTTTACCCTGTATTATTTATAATTGGTTTCCTCAGATCTCCTCCCAAAACCAGGATCCTCACTTACTTTGCTCTACATTCCCCACAGCACACAGGACTAACTCCAGGAGACACTTGGTGACTCTTTGCTGATTTCTCCCAACACACCACTTCTCTACTATTAGGTTAAACATTATTCACAATCTGGAGAATGCTTTCTACTCCAACTTAGCTGTTACTCCTGCTCTTCCATATGGGCAATCAAGATGTGTTATCATTAGCAACCTCCTAAATGCCTTAATTGGAGAAGTTAGGCATTTTGTACCAAGGACGCATAGAAATCAACTGGGTTTTCATTCTCCAGTTATCTAACATCCAGAATCCTAGAGAGGAAATAAAAAGGCTTTAGGGTAGCAAAAGCTATAACTTAATTGTTAACACCTGCAGCAAGTAGGTGATAAATGTATGGCGAGGATAAGGGATATCTGCATCCTTCTGTTGTCATTCCCCATGCACATCTTCCTATTGAGCAGTATCCATCAGAGGTTTAAGTCAAACCTGTTCAGGAAAAGGGAATACATCAAACAGCAAAAGATATTCTAATATTAACAGCACTTTCAGAAATGCAGTTGAAATTCTTAATAAAAACTATTTCATCTTTTTCCTTTCTTCCCAATACAATCTAAGTTATTGAGGGTAGAAATTCAAATGAACATATCTTACCAAAATATTTATTCAAATAGGAGTGTTTGTGATTTTCAGATGCTTGCTGGCAGAGTGGAAACAGAAAGATAAACGACTTTCTCACCCTATTCGGGAGTTATTGTTATCTTCCAGTCTGTGATGTTCCCTCATTATCCTGGGGTACACAAATCCAGGCAGTGCATAATTTGGGAACCAAAAGTAAAATAGTAAAACATTTTTCAAGATGCTCTCACCATTTCACCATTTTTTTAAAAAAGAATTTAAATGCAGAAAAAGATATATACCTCATACTGGCTCTTCCCAGGCATTAAAATTCCATGCACAAAGCTGTGCATTGCTTCTCTGCAGTATGCTACCAACACTTTACAAAAAGCAGGCTAGAGTCCCAGTCTGCATAACTCCTGGGTCTTCTGGGGAAATCCTAGTGTTGCCAAAGTTCACTCCCCATATTTCACAGATTGTCAAACTGAGGCCTAGGGATGGGAGGTAGCCATAATTTTTCTTAGACCCACTGGGCAACTCTTACGAGGGAAATGTCTTCCAGCGTGCTTACCAGTGGATAAAATAATCACCTGAGCTGTTTACTTCCATTTTAATCAGTCAGCCAATCAAGTCTGAAATGAGAGCTTGCTTAATTATGCTCTTAGCCTTGTGCTTAGCTCTGCCTTGCAGAACCCAGAGAGTAGAGAGCAGTTTTGCCCTCTAGGAAGCCTGACTTGGACATACCTGAAACAATTAGAGAACAATACAGGATAAGATGCAATTAAGGTGGAAAATGTTAAGTAGAATGATGGTAAAGTGCTTTAAAGGGCTCAAAGGTGTGGTTCTGGCAGGGGGCGAGAGTCCTAGGGAAAAGGTTCTCTCTCTTCTACATCACCTTCCCACTCCTTCCTCGCTGCATTGGTAGAATTAAGAGAAACAAGAAGGAGCTTCAGACATGGGCCTGAAAGGACAACTGCTGAGCTCATCCCCTTCCATTGTTCCGTTGGAAGCTTCTCCCATGACTTCCGCAGGGATTCCATTATCATCTCTTCCTTCACCATTTTGATTCCTTCTAAGAGTCCACTAAATGTGCAATGTGACAGGCATACATTTTCTTTTACTGGGTCACGATGAGTCATTACTAATTACAGGTATTTTGAAAGGCAAGGAAGTTTTAGTAGTTCTCAGGCAAATTCCCCAAGAGTAGGTGTTTGAGTCAGCTTTTTTGTTGCTGTGAACAAAAGACTTAACAAGAACAACATAAAAGGGAGAAGTTCTCACAATGTCAGAGGTTCAGTCCACGATTGGCCGACTCCACGGCTCTGGGCGTGAGGTAAGGTAGAATGTTACGATGGAAGGGGGGTAGCAGAGGAAAGTTACTTAGGATATGGCAACCAGGAAGCAGAGAGAAATTTTCATTCATCAGGGACAAAACATAATCCCCAAAGGTACATCCCCTGGGACCTCCAACCTCCAACCATACCCTATCAGCCTAAAATTACCACTCAGTTAATCTGTATCAGTGCAGCGATCCACTGTTTAGGTTACCCAGTTCAAAATCTAATCATTGCACCTTTGAACATTCTTGTATTGTCTCACACATGAGCTTTTGGAGACACCCCATATCTAAACATTACAGTATGAAATAAAGCAGCATGAGATAAAACCCATCCCCTCATAATAACAAGCTTATCCTCCTACACATATAACATAGGAGAGTGAATATTTAATTCCAACTGACTCTTACAGACAAGAAGTAAAATATTTTTGAAGAATCTCTGTCCACTCTCAGATGGTCTTTTCCTGTCCACATTCTTGCTGAGGCTACCCATTAGCCAATGGCTCTCATTCCAGCCTCATTCTAACAGTGTGCCTGAATACAAGGCTTTAGCAAAAGAGAGCTTTTACAAAGGGAAAATAAAAAGAATGATTATTTCAACCTGACACTTTTCTCTGCCTTTTCTGCAAACTAATATGTCAAACTAATTCATTTTATCATGTCCATTTTTCTCCAACAGATCTGAAGTAAATGAATGTGCTCTACATAATCTGGAAGGCAATGCAAATACATAGTCAAACTTAGACCATTCCAGGGTTATGCTACACCCAGAGATAGAAAATTTTAATTCAAAAGTTAACGATTCATATATCACTTGTTATCTTCACCTGTCAGCACTTCTGACAGCCTATTTTAATATTTGGTATTTTTTCATACTTTATCTTATAAAAAGAATTCTATCCCTTTCTCACTGTATTCCTTAACATGGAAAAAAGGGTAGGGCCAGAGATTTAAAATTTAGACATTGAAGACAATAATTATGGTCTCTAGTGACTATGAAAATTTCCTATCTTCACCAGAAAGGCATGATTTCTTTTTAGCTATCACAGCATGTAATGATCAGAACCAATTTTAAATCCACACTAATTGATCAATGACAACTATGCATCATTAACCATGCTTCTGAAAGCCAGCCAATCAGTGACAGTCCAATATTTCTGTAAATCAGCCAATGAGTAAAGATGATTTTTAAGTAACCATACATTCACAGCTAAAGGTCAACTAATATCTAAATGCTCTCACTTTTGATATTCTGTCAGTCCTTGAATTCAACAGTTCCTGAACCCTTACACAAAATGAGGTCTCTGCTTTCTCAGAGTGGCCTCATGGCCACAGATCTCTTTTGTTTAACAAGCAATAAATTCATGTCTTTGTTTCAGATAGAAAGTGATTGCCTCTTTTGTTTAAACACCTCTTTTGAGGTGTTTAGTAAACACCTCACTGGTACATATTTAAAGATCTATTCTATGTCCCTACTTTTTAAAAATAGAATGCAAGGTAACTAAATAATATAAAAACTGACCAACGCCCCAAGCTTCAATACATAGAAGGCTGGTTTATGATGAAGTAAGCCAAAAAAATTGACTGGTTAGGTTTGTCTGTTTATTCAAATGAAACATCTCCATCTGTCAACCATATTTGTCTCCCCCTCTTCCACTGGCTGCTGGTATCTGAGCTTCAAGCAAATTATCAGACAGTAAGGATTGAGCTTATCACCCGGCAAGGAGGGAACCATGGTATGCAAACTCAGGGCCTCTAGCATTCGCTTCCATCTTGGGGAATTCAGATACCATGTACTGGAAAGAGGCTCCCAATTTTTATCCAGTTTGTTCGAAATAGAAGGTAAGAGAACAAAAGTGGATTGTTTTCCTTTCAGGTGGTGATGTATGGTATTTTTAAATAACAATTACTTTCTTAAATACAAAAAGCTTCAGTGCAAGTGTGCAAGGATGCCATGCACCATTTTATTTAAAGTAGATTTTTCATATTTCTTGAAGAATTTCCAAAAAGAATGGTAGACATCCTTATCCACCTTATTAAAGTTACTTTTTAGTGATATTTATAAATTCTCTACTTTACCTATCCTTATTGTTATAAAAGACACAAAAATTGTTGAATAATCCACATAATAGGGAGATTTATATACAGTATGAAAGCCAGATTTCTATAAGACTTAAAGTCCATAGAGAGCTCATTATCTATTTTGCAAATAAAATCAAGTTCCCTAACACATTGTGTCAGCCATGATAAGCACTCCGACTCCTCAAGATCCTTCAGCTAATGGAGCTGGTCTACCTTCAGCTGTCAACTGCCCAGCTGGCCTCCCCAGTCTCTTGGGTTCCCATTTCTATGCTTGTGCCCATGCTTCACTCCCATATAGATGGTATTCTTTTCCCTCATTATCTCTACATGCCCAAGCCTTCTACCTCCTCTATGATTCTTATCCAAGAGGAAGCTATCATTTCATGAAGTCCCTTATTCCTCCTCTAAAATCACTCATACTTTCCAGTTAATGTCTTCATTTATTTATTCATTCAAACTCAGAAATTTCAAAAATTAATATATGTGTATGTGCTCATTTCTATCTATAGCATGGGGGTATTACACAGGAGACATGAGATCAGGGAATGGATGAAGAAGGGGAGAGCCTGAACTAGGGTCAGCCTTTAACTTACTTTGTCAATATCCATGTATGCATGAATATGTAACAACAATTCCCTCCTGTATGTAAGATCATGTTGAACAAATAAAAAAATATTAACTTTTGCCATGCTGGGAAATATAATAAATATTTGGTCATTATCATCTGTCATCTTGTGTTATACTTTTCTGTGCACCTGTCTTATCTTTCCTCATTAGGTAACTTCCTTGAATGCAAAGGTGTTCTTTCCCAACACATGGTGCTTAATACATGCCATATAGATGGACAGGATCTCTTTGGTAGGGAGAGCAGTCTGGCAGTAGTGAGTCAAGTAAACAACATATAATTCAGTTTTCAAGCATGCATTCAACCTGACCTGGCTTAGCTTGTTCATCAAATTTCCCTTGAAAGTATTTGAAAAATGTTCCTTCTTTCTGCAGTAAATGAATCATGAGCCTTCTAAGAAATAGAAGTTGAAGTCATGTATTCACAGAGTATATGAAATAAGTTTTAAAACCTCCACCTATTGGTAATTGTCAATCATTTTTAAAAATCTATCAATTTAGCTCAGATGCTACAAGATGTGTGCTTGAATATCCCTAGGGGCACCGTGTTCTGGAATTATTGTGTTTTTGGATCTCTCGAAAGCACAGAAGATGCCTCACAGAGGCTTGTTAAGATCTTAACTCACAGTAACCAGCATCACACACGATGGGTAATGACACTGTAGCATTTGTCTTTCAGTGTGGTGGGCAGAGCGATTGGTATTTTGCTCATGACATCATCACTGTGACTGCGATGGGGTACATTAGGAACTGGGATTTTAATGAAGTTGTATACCACTGGTGGTTTAAGAAACAAGCTTGTGTTCAAGGCCAAGCCTCAGCAACTTAGTAAGGCCCTAAGCAACTCAATGAGAGACTGTCTTAAAAACTACAAAATGAATTAAAAAGAGGTAGGGATGTGGCTCAGAGGTAAAAAGCCTCTGGGTTCAATCTCCAATACCAAAAACAAAACAAATGAAAATAAAAAGTAAAGAAGAAGGAGGAGGAGAAGAAGAAGAGAAAAAGGAACAGAGCGTGTGCTTTGGAGTAAGAAAATAAATTTGAATAAAACAGCCCGTGTCCTCGAGTGTTCTTATTTCTAGGTTTGCCAGTCTGCCGGGCTCCCTTTTCGTGAAACTTCTGTGAGGAGGGCCACCCTCTTGTATGGTTCTCTCCCCTGGCCAGGTCTGGGCAGGTGCAGGACTCTGGGCAGCTGGTCTCCACTCAGATCAGCTGGCATGTCTTCTCCACCCTCTCTCTTTCTGTGGAGGAGTCTCCTGAGGCTGTGGAGCCATTCCCTTGCCTTCTCCACCTGTCCCTTCTGAGAGCTCATCTGCTTTCAGCACTTCCTCTCGCACCAGGACGTAAATGACTCCCAAATCTACTTCTCCACTTTGCATGTCTATCTCTCTACATCACAGGGTACTTACTGCATGCTGCTGGCAGGCAATCATTACTCAGTAAATACTTGCTGCCTGATTGTAGGATAAGATGGAAGTGATCTTCTCTCAGTTAAATGCATAAAGGGCTTTTCTGGGTCAAGATGGCTCACTCTTCCTAAATTCAAAACTAGGGAGAAAAGAATGAAATTACTATAGGTAAACTCTTTAGGGAAAAAGACTGTATAATTTTAGTTAGGTTTCTCCTCTTTTATCTGCTCAGCACTGCCCTTTCAATGCAGGATGTCCCTCTCCTGCTGTGCCACGTTCTCAAGGGCCACATTGCCATGTGATCCTGCCACTGTGGGGGGTTATTTGACCCAGACAAGGCCAAGAACTCCTTCCCTGGGACTTCTGAACTTGGAACTTATGAGGTTCTCTCTGCTAGTGTCTGAAATTGGGAATAAACCCTCAGAGATGATTTTCATCGCGGAGTCACTAATTTCACTGTTTTGAGCTAGATTCTGTGCAGTGAAGATCGGGAACAAAAGATCCTGCCTCTTGGCAGAGGATGACAATAAAGAGCAAGTAAATAGAGCGGATATCACATGGATAAGCTAGAATCCCACTGACCAAAGAGGTCGTTACCCCGATGTCCACACTCAGAGTATTCTTATTCAGAAAGAAATAAAGCAAAAACAGAATACTCAGTTGGCTTCCCTTCTCATTTCTATGGTGATTTTTTTGAAATTATAGAAATTACACATAACTTAGGGAAGGGGTCCAAGGTTCAGTGTAGCCTGTATCACAGTTAATCCAGGCACCTGCCCTTTGGGATAAGTTCCACACATTTGTCTGATGTTATAGATGAAGAAATTTCTGCTTCAACGTGTTAAGTAATTTGACTGAGGTCAGAGTGAGCAACAGAACCAGCAATAAATCCAGTCAGCCTCCCCCAGAATCCAGCCACCAAGCAGCTTCCAGAGAGGCCATTGCTATCATTGTACAGGCAAAATTGAATATACTAAAATGGGAAAATGTATGGACTTGAATTTCCAGATCCATTCAGCCTTCTGGAGTCTCCAAGTGCCAACGATGCCTACTTTGGGGCAGAACAGGGCTGCCTGTGTACCTGGGCCTTAAGGTAAGTCCGGAAGCAGGAGAGGGGTCTTCTGGTCAGTTAGGAATCGTGGAGGTGGCATCCTATTTCTGCCCTGAACCAGTGGTCCTTGGTGGTTGCTGATGAAGGGCTGGAAACGAGGCAGCGAGGATTTTGTGGAACACCTCCCAACCTAACTCTTCCTCAGAATTCACTCAAAAGAGATTGAACTTAGGAATGTCCCTGGGACCCACCCCCAGGCAAAAGTACTAGGACAGCAGGTTCAGAAAGATGGGTCATTCCCAATACTAATTCAGTATCACATGGAGAGGTGCTTTCTAACTCTCTACCAAATGCAAACTTAAATTTCAAACTACAATGATTTTACTGGGTCGTGTTTGTTTTTAATTTTTTTCTTCCTGTTAACTATAACACATTTCTATCAAACAGACTGACAGTAAATTAAGAAAAGAGAAGCAGAAATGTGCAGTCTCCTCATTCGTTCATTCTGGTCTTCATTTTTCAACCTGCCATTTTGGCCTTCCTAACAAAGTCCAGGTCGTAAATTCTGTTACCCCAAATCCCTGGTCTGTGATATGAGCAGCAGCCCACATAGACAGGGTGGGGGCAAGAAGAGGGGCTGGGGAATACAGCAGAAAAGTAGGTTAGGAAGACATCTGAAGAGTTTGCTTAGAAGCAGAAGTGCTTGGAAATTGAATGTCAAAGCCCAGCCAGGCTTCTCTTCCCTCAGGGCACCTTTTCTCATCTGGAGAAATATTAAGTTCATTTCAACACTGCTGTCCTGGAACTCAGTTGATATCAGTTTCAGGGCGCAGAGGCAAACCCAGCATACATCTCCTCTTCTGTAAGGCCTTCCTAAACCTCTCTCCCCACGCAGGATTCCTATTGCTCTGGTCCCTCCTGCCACACCCCAAACTGACTCCCACTCCTTCCTCAGTCTGGATGGTGTCTCTAACTCTCCAGCCTTAGTGTTCCTGCTTGGGTGCTCCCTTATCAGAGTATAGAATTCCATCAAGAACATTATCCTATGCATTTGGAATTCCCATTCATTTGGAATTTGCAAGAATTGGAGAGAATAGCTTTTGAAGTTGAGCAGGTCTAGTTTGGTTGCCAGCACCGAAATGCAGTAGGTAAATCACCCACAGTTTCCTGACCCTTGCTGGGATCTTATCCTCCTCACTAGTACAAGGAGGAAAAATAAAGAAGGCCTAGCCAGATTGCTCTGATCATTAAACAAACAAAACACAAAACATTAAAAATAACTTGCATTTGTTGAAGGATTGTTCTGTGCTATGCACTACTTTGAGCTAATTGCATGCATCACCTCCTTGAATCTCACTAATGGATCACAAGGTGGATGCTAGTATGAGGTCCATTTTATAGATAGAGCAATTAGGGCTCAGAGAAGTTATATAACTTGTCTAAGGCACTTGACCAGGACGATGCATGATAATCACAATAATAATAATAGCTTACTTTAATGTGCACTGACTATGTGGTACAACAGTGTATTATATCTTATGTGTATTTTATCACCTGCTTCCTGCGTTTCCAGCTGAAGAAACTTTGCATTGGAAAGATGCAGAAACTTGCTGGGGCTCTTCTGCCCTCAATGAATAGCACAGAGTTGTATCTCCAGCATTTCTGAGGTGGAGCCTTTGAGTTTAACCATCACTGACACCCCACCAATGGCAGTTTCATCACAGAGTAGCCCTTAACACATTTTATTCAATCAGATTGACATTATGGAGAGTTTTTCATTTAAATACATCGGATTTTCTGTGGAGGGGGCACTTCCTATGCACTTTGGATTTGGTTTGCTTTTTCAATTCTGCATGAACAGGGGCCTAAAAGCAGGGACCAAGAAGAGGGATTAGGGGACTCCATTGCATAGACTAAAGTTGCTCACCCTGGAAATGAGGCCAGCTCATCATGTCCTCAAGGGGGGAACAAGGACCATAACAGCCATTGTAGCCCCCTCAGCTAGACTCCATAGCCACATTTATAAAGGGACAAATAGCAACTCTCAGGCTCCACTGCTAAAACAATGGGAGGAATGCAAACATCCAACAAAGGGTTGGGTAAGTGTGAGCTAGTAACTCCATGAGGCTCATGTGCCCATGAATCTCACCATTATGAAGACCAGGGAGAAGCAGGGAAGGCCACTTTGAATATTCACTATATGATGTTAACTTAAAAAACGAAAACAGGGACTGAAGAGGTGGCTCAGCAGCTGAGCACTGGCCTGGCATGTACAAGGACCTGGGATCAAACCCCAATAACTCATTCACAACTGAGTGGAGGAAAACCAAAAAATAAATACATAAAAACAGATGAAAAGTAAAAAAAAAAAAAAAACTCTCTAAAAATTGTATTGTGTTTATATCTATTTAAAATATGAATATATATGACAATGAAAATTTAAACCAACAGTTAATATAAGGAAAATTAAATGTTTGTATTAAGGTGGTAGGATTCTGGGTAGTTTTTTTAATCAGATTTAATAAATATATTATTTTGGCAGTAAAACATTCAAATTAAATGTCAGAACACACTTGAAGCACTACCCCCAGCAGAAACACCGGGGGAGAACAGGCAATGATGATCCACATCTACTCTTTCTGGCCATTATTTCCCTGTCCCACGGACACAGGGAGACCAGCAGCTAAGTGGTTCATGGAAGCTGCTCTGGAGCCCAGAAGATGTGTCTCTATGCTGTACTTCCCCAACCCCATTTTTCAAATGAAATAAAGAACATTCAGGAAACTCGTTTGCTGGGACATGGGGCTAAAATGATGGTGGGTCCCTGAATTACACCAGAACCCTTGCACCTGCAGGATTCTTGCACCAGCACCAGATGCTCTTTCGACTCCAAATACTGCAAGAAGTGGTGTGTGCATTTGGAGGTATACAGTCAATATACTTCCTCTCTGAAGACTGAGGAAACAGGCTTTAGGCTTTACTTTCTGTGATACCACTTTGGGTTGGAGGTACGAATAGTGTTACAAGACTGAGAGAAGGATGCAAATTCAGAACAGGGAGCTATTTGGAGCAGAAATTGCTTCCTTGTGAAGTTAGGCCATTTTATTGAAACCCCTCCTGAGTTGGCCCTCAATGCAGGCACCTGATTGTGCAATCGCCAGGCTGTCTCCTGAATGTACATTTACCACAATCCCTACTTTCCTTCAAGTCCCCTTTGGCCAATTTCCGCTACCTCAGTTCTCCACCCAGCCTCGCATCTCTGAGTTAGGAGGGCTTGTCTCTGTGCTCCCTCCTGGGCCAACACCAAGTTGTATCCCCGATCTTGCCACAAAATTAAAGGCTTCACTCCTGTGTCCAAGAGCAGAATTTGGCAAAAGCATTTGGGAAATCATAAACTGTTCAGAAGCCCATATATTGATGTCCCCACCTTTACTGAATGCACACTGCTCATCCCCAGAAAGACCACATGAAGGGCAGACCTGCTCTGTGCAGAGCCCCAGGGCAGAAAGCGAGGAGAGGGAGAGCCCTCTACCTGAAGGCTTTGCGTTTCACTGAGAGTAAGAGGTCCATGTTCCTTGTGATGGAGCATCCTATATACTTCTATGGAAGACAGTTCTACAGGAAAATACTGCCCCCTTACCAGACTTCAAAAAGGACACAAGTTAAAGGCACACTCAGAAACCATGTGCACACACACACACACACACACACACACACGCAAGCACACACATCTCCAAAAGCCCCATCCAAGCCTTTTGAAATGTATCAAAAATCTATGTCCCTGCTAATCTGGCATCTAATTTCCTGTCCTGGTCTCTGTTTAATAAAGTAAGAGGCTGCCTATCTCGCAGCACCTTTTCCTTTTGTTCGAGTTAAGCCTTTCTTCCCGCCTTGGTTGTAGGTCATGATCTTAGCTGCTCCCTGCACATTGAAAAGGTTGACTCCTAGATCTATACGTGACCAGCTTACTTCTTGGGAGACTGTCTGAAATACTTCACTGTGTTTTAGTTTCCACGTCATTTATCACTGACATCGTCTCATGCATGAGAGTGCAAGGAGATTTAAGGAACTGGCATTTGCTCACAAGGTCTCCTTTAGAGGATTGGTACCTAACATGCTCTGTAATTCCCACTGCCACAGAAACATAGCTCTCCGCCCTCGCCACCTCTCTTTCATGGAACAACACAACCCTCAGCAACCCTCTTAGACCTATTGTGCAGAATTGTGGGGTTAGGTCACAGTCTGTCTTTGCACTTCAAAAACAATGTCTCAAAATCAGAAAGTGCCTGGTTTTGTAAGAACAAGTCATCTGAATAATCAAGAAATCCTCTAACAACACATAAAAGACAAATGAAGAAAGTGCTACTACTTTGAGTGTGAAGAGCACTGGGGTCTTCAGTTTTTAGTTCTTCAATTTATTTTCTTTCTTCAAACCCACCACTATTAACCCAAGAATAAAATTTTGATGATTCTGTAACTGTTCTTCACTTGGTTCTTGGTTCCTGAAATATATATGTATGTGTGCATGTGTGTTTGTGTGTGTGTATACATGTATACATATGTGTGTATATATTTATTTTGATACCAGGGATTGAACCCAGAGGTGCTTAACCACTGAGCCACATCCCTGGCCCAATTTTTATTTTTTTGAGACAGGGTCTCATTAAGTTGCTCAGGGCCTTGGTAAGTTACTGAGACTGGCTTTGAACTTACAATCCTCCTGCCTCAGCCTCTTGAGCCCCTGGAATTACAGTCATGTTTTAGTCAGCTTTTTCATTGTTGTGACTAAAAGTCCTGACAAAAGCAACTTTAGGAGCTTATTTTGGGGCTCATAGTTTCAGAGGTCTTAATCCATAGAAGCCTGGCTCCTTTCTTTAGGGCTTGAGGTGAGGCTGGACCTCATGGTGGAAGAGTATGGCAGAGGGAAGTGGCTCCAGGCACTACCAGGAAGCAGAGAGAGAGACTCCACTGGACAGATTCAAATTATACACCCCAAAGGCACACCCCAATGACCCACCTCTTCACTAACCCTGCCTGCCTACAGTTACCACCCAATTAATCCCTATTGGGATTAATTCACTGATTGGGTTATAACCCAATCATTTCACCTCTCAGCTGTTTCGCACTATCTCACATATTGAGGATTTGGGAGACACCTTTCACCCAAACTATAACATGTGTGCTACTGCATCCAGCTAGAAATAGAATTTAATCTCTTAAAATCAATCCCCTAGAAGCCAGATCCTCTAGCAAAGGTTTCTGAACTCAGAACTCCACAAGTTTGAGAATAATATAAAGTAAATTTTCCAATACAATATCAATTCCAATTCAATACAATATCCTGGATATTAATGTTTTGTTTACTTCAAAGAATATCCTCCCATCAAAACTGCCCACCTCCTTCCTGAATTTGAAGAATTTGGTGGAGATCCACTCTGTTATATGGGAACCATGAGCACCAGCCCCAGTAAATGCACACACACACAGAGACACACACAGACACACACACACACACACACACACACACACACACAATTTCTGCTATTTAGTGTCATATTGTCTCAATTGAAGAGATCTATTTATTGGAACAATGGTGTCTTCTGAAGTTATGATTAGCCATCAAGAATGAGCGGCCTTCTGGAAGATCAAGTATTCAACTAGGAAGACTTCAGCTTATACCCTGGAGAGACAGCTTCTGTGACATTTACATGATATTAGACTTATTACATTATCTTCAAACCTTTTGACAATTACAAGCAGTGATGCATCTCATTTTATCTATTTGTTTCTAAGTTACAGCAGATAAACAATGAGTCGTTATTCCATTTTGTCCATGTAATTTAGATCTGGATTTCTGTTCCCCAGCAGAACTGCTCACTCTGAATATCTCCGATCTCTCAGAGTAAATGAATGCTGTGTTCACTTCTACCAACCAAGACCTAAGCACATTGTAGGCTAAGTAGTTTGCAACTGCTTTAGTTTGTGGCCAAGTTTCTAGGAAGTGCCAATGTTTATTTCTGCCTCTTCTCTCAGGTTGGAATAGAAATTAAATTCCTTGATTTTAGAAAAGTAAAGGGTGGGGTAATGAAATTCCTCTTGTTAAATGGAAGTCATCCTGGGAGACCTAATAAAGTGTGGTGTCTTTATTATATATGAGTCATTATATAAACCAAGTAGGAAGAATAAAAATGGGTCATTCTGTAGTTTGGGTACTAGGTGAAAAGGCTTGATATCCAGGGAGCAGTAGTTAACTCAGAGGAAATAGGTATGAAAAGGGGAAGCAGGAGGATACTTGAAGCCATTGATTTTCTTCTTTGCCTGTTGGCTGTGTTCCAAAGCTGTAACCCAAGTGGTGACTTAGAAAAGGATGGTTGCCACACAGATTGCTGAGATATTGCCAAAGACACATTCTAACAGAGTTAAATAGACATGGAAGACTTTACTAAGACTCTTGCAATAAAGGAGAAAGATATAACTCAACCCTGACAGGTGCAAGATTTTTAAACACTGGGGCAAACTAGTAAAAAAAAAAAAAAGGTGCTAGAAGACTTCAGCAAGGAAGTTGATCAAAGCCGTTAAACAAATGGCAAATTCTGTTTGCAAATTCTCTCTTATCAAAGTTAGGCTCCTGGGCTACAGTGGTGGCTCAGCAGTTACGGCGGCACTCACCTGGCATGCGTGAGAATGTGGGTTCAAGCCCTAGCACCACATACACAACGAAGTCTTGGAGCAACAAAAGTTACATAAAAATTAATTAAACTTGATTCTCTCTTTCTCTCTCTCTCACTGTCCCTGTCCCTCAAAAAGAAAAAAAAAAAATATTAGCCTCCTGCCCTAGTGTCGAGACTGGAACATATGAGCCTATCTTGAGATTGAATTTCAGAGGGATGGCTCCCCATCCTTGAGAAAGATATTCCTGGACTGTGAGCCTGGCAAGAGGTCTGGAGAATATTGACATCTCAAAGGTGCTAAGAATGAACTTACAATTGTAAGTTTTATAGAGTAAATGATCTATGAAAAGGAAGGTCTGGGGCCTATCTGAAGCTCGGTCAAACTAAAGGAATGCTAAGATCATCTTGGTCAATATACAGTACCTCAGGACATTTGGGCTGCTATAATAAAAGCTCATAGATTGGGTAGCTTATAAACAACAAAATGGATTTTTTGTTTCTGATCAAAGCATCATTATTTTTAGTGTCAGGTGAGGGTCCACCTTCCAGTTCATAGATGCACCTCTAGCTGTGTCTTCACAAAGTGGAAGTGGGCAAGGAAACAGCCAAGGAAGTTTTGTGGATCTTCTTTTATAAGGGCACTATTTTAGTCAGGTTTTTTGTTTTGTTTTGTTTTTGTCACTGTGACCAAAAGACCTGACAAGAAAATGTAGAGGAGGAAAAGTTTCTTTTCAGAGTTCTCTGGGTTTCTGAGTTCACAGATGGCAGAATATCATCGTGGCATGGAGGAGGACAGCAGCTCAGGAAATGGCAATCAGGAAACAGAGAGAGCTCTGCTCACCACGGACAAAATGTAAAGCATACCCCCAAAAGTATAACCCAAGTGATGCACTTTCTCCAGCAACACCCTACCTGCCTACAGTTACCATGAGTTAATCCATATCAGTGAATCCACCCACTTACCAGGCTTCAGTTCTCATAATGTAATCATTTCACCTTGGAATATTCTTGCATTATCTCACAGATGAGCTTTGGGGGGATGACACATATCCAATTCATAGCATTCACTAGTTCCATTCATGAGAAATGAACTAATCAGTCCTGATGAACCCCCTTCCTGATACCATCACATTGGTGATTAGGTTTCATATGTATTTGCAAGGGACACCCAGATATCCAGACAATAGCATAGTAATGTAGGTGAACATAGAATAATTCCCAAGTTCTTGATGCTTCACATATATCACCTTGTTTAAGACCGGTGGTTTATATTCCCAACTTGCCTACGAGGAAATTGTAGCATAGAGGTTACCTGTGGTTCAGGTTACTAGGTCACCTGCTGATGGTTCCACAGAACCAAGGAAGTCTGGCTTTATAACCTATGATCCTAATCATTCCACTCAGTTTCTTGCTGCTACTCTGGCAAATAATCAACTTTCATCCCTCAAAATATGACTTTAAAAATGAGTCCTCACCCTAGGTGAGCCATGAATGACACCTTGTATGGTCCCCTCACCTTGAGTGTAGGTGGAACAGAGACTTGTTTCTGAAATATAAAATATGGCAAAGGTGGTAGCATCATTTCAATGATTGTATTATATTTTGTGAGAATCAGGCTCAGCAGCCTGATCAGAGGGGTCCTTTTATAGGGCTTGCAGAAGTGAGCAATCAGGTTATGAGTGGACATCTGGGAAGACAACATATTAATGAACTGTTGGTGACCCAGGTGAGCCAGGCCCTGAGTGAAGCCAGTGAGAAAACAGGACCTCAGTCCTACAAACAAGGGGACCTGAATTCTGCCAACAACCACGTGAGCTTGAGAGAAGGACTTCAAGTTCCAGGTGAGAGAATGGACCACCCAGCACTAGGAGAGTCCTAAGCAGGGAATCTAGTTAAGCCTTAGCCTTGCTCCTGGTCAGGCTCCTGACTTGCAGATACCACAACTGAGTTTGTGTTCATTTTTTGGCCTTTCTGTTGTGTTGGTCAATGCTTCAGTTCACATTTATTTTGACAACCTCCAAAAAGCTCTTTCCAGTTTGGTTCTCCTTCAAATTTGCCTGACATAGGTATCTTTTGAAAGTGTAATATTAGTATGTGATTCTTCAATGACAAATGCAGCAATAACACATAAAACTCTGTAGGATAAAGCCCAAACTCCCCTGCAGATTGTGGAAAGCCTCTTTGGTTCTTTAAAATTCCAATTGCAACACTTAGTATTTCCGAGAATTTGGGGAAGTCAATTTTTTTCTTTGAATCTCAGCATTCTCACACATAAATATTAGAAATCACACCTATCTCATAGCATCATTGAGTGGGATTCAACTAGGTGATATAAATAAAATTATTAGCATAATGCTGACTACAGTGTGTGAATTCAAAAAGTATTAGTGACAATTTGATGTGCAGTTTATGTTTGTATTTATGGGGGCTTGTTTACTAAACACAAAGGGAGGGAGAACATAGATTTGTGAGGACATGGCCAGGCAGATTGCCCAAGGACACCAAACCTTTAGATGAGCATGGAAGGATGGTGGGATTAGAGTCCAGGCAGGAGGACAACCTGTGTGACCAAACAGACACCCAAAATGGCACAGTGTGTCAAAGCCACACATAGTTGGATTTGTCTGAGAGAAAGGTTTGCATGGGAGAATTAACAGAAAGCTCTCTCACTTATCTTCCCAACACCCATCTCAAATGGGAGAAAAATCTCAATCTGGTGCCTATTACATGCACAATCGTGCATAGTTCCTTACATACATGAACTTACCAGATCCTACCCAAGGAGCTAGCCACTACCACTATCTCCACCATGCACATGGGGAAAGTGAAACCAAGTGGAGCTAAGTACTTGTTCCAAGGCCACACAACTAGAAAGTGGTAGACCTGCAATGTGAACCCAAGCAGAGGGTGAGCGCTTCCCTACGCTATGGCAACAACCCCAGAGCCCGCCCAAACTAATAGACATAAATAAACACACAGGCAAGGAAGCAAATGGAAAAGGCGATTGACTGGGTGATTGAATCATTAAGGCTTACATGGGTCATCCCCTTTAACGCAAATGAGATAATTAAACCCCCACAAGACCAAGTGACATCCCTCACAAACTGAACCCTGCAAATGACAGTTCTGAGGCTGGAATTCAAGTATCTTCAACTACATAAATGTGTTGTGTCAATGAATATATACACATACATATTATCCATGTACACATTCATGCTTATATATTTATATGTATGTATGCATGCATGTAAATATGTGATGATTATTCATTTAGCAGAAAAAGTAATTTGCTGGAGTTTTGTTCCCTGATACTATGGGCTTAATACTATCAATCAGACATGGCCTTCCCATCAAATTCAGAATTGGGAAAGAGCCCTTCATACCATTTTGGAACATATACAAGTAGCATCAGATGCACCATTCCTTGTGAAGAGTTAACAGTCTTACTGGAAAAAAAAAAGTTAAGTGAGTAAATAAACACGTGAAAAAGTGGTCAAGGTGGAATATAGATAACAAATTCAGTTGGTATTAGGGATATCAGATTTGATCCCAGCCCTGGTAAAACTTACATTGTAAAAACAAGGATAAAATGACATAAGACATAAAACATGGTATAGCAATTAAATTCCAATGATGAGATAAGACAGATCTGGAGGTGGGTGCTGAAATATTGAATAAAAGTGTCAGGGTGACTCTTTAAAGAAGATGACAATTGAGAAAAATCTTAGAGATGATAAGGAAAATGAGCAGTTAGATATCAGTTATAAGAACCTTCCAGACAAAGCAAACATTTAGGACAGAGGCTCTAGGGCAGGAATGTGCCTCTCATGTTAAGAAATGCCAAGGAGAAAACATTGAATCCTTAAGTCTCTGGGATTGGCTTGTTTCACTCAGCATGATTTTTTCTATTCCCATACATTTACCTGCAAAAGCCATAATATTGTTCCTTCTAATAGCTGAGTAGAACTCCATTCTACATAAATCCCACAGTTTTGAGATCCATTCATCCAGTGAGGGGCATCTAGGTTGTTTGCATAATTTCGCTATTGTAAATTGAGCTGCTATAAACATTGTAATAAGCTGTAATAAGCTGATTCTAGATCTTCTGGGAAAATATCCAGGGGTGGGATAGCTGGATCATGCAGTGGTTCAATCCCTAATTATTTGAGGAGTGTCCACATTGCTTTCTAGAGTGGTTGTACCAGTTTACAACCCCTCCAAGAGTGTGCTAGTGTTCCTTTCTTCCTACAACTCCTCCAGCATGTTATTGTTCATATTCTTCATTTTTTGCCATTCTGACTGGGGTGAGGTGAAATCTCAGTGCAATTTTGATTTGCACTTCCCTTATTGTTAGTGATATATCTTTTGGATTTTTGAACTTCATCTGTTGAGAAGTTTCTGATAAGTACAATAGCCCATATATTGATTGGAGTGATTGTGTTTTGGAGTTCAGTTTTTTTAATTCTTTGTATATTCTCGACACTAGCCCCCTGTCGGAGAGGTAGCAGGCCATTATTTTCTCCCATTCTGTGGAATCTGTCTTGACATTCTTGACTAATTCCTTAGCTGTGTAGAAGCTTTTCAGTCTAATAGCATCCCACTCATTGACTCTTGGTTTTAGTTCTTATCCCATGTTCCTTGTTAAGGAAGAAGCCTACACCAATATGGTGGAGTGTTGATCCTATTTTGTCTTCTAATAATTGTATGGTTGCTGGTTTAATTCTTAGTTCTTTGATTCATTTCAGTTTGATTTTTGTGCAGGGTCAGAAATAAGGATCTAATTTCAGTTGTCTACATACGGCTATCCAGTTTGTCTAGCACCATTTGCTGAACAGGCTATCTTTCCTTCAATCTGTATTTTTGTCATATGTGGAAGCTGGAGTAAAACCTAAGATAGGATGAAAGTGAGTCAAGTTTATTTAATAGACCCACCTAATCTGAAGTGACACATAAGCTGTGAGGACTATAGCTATGAAGGGGCAGGGTAGAAAGGGAGGGCTGGGAGGAAGGATAAACGGGGGGTGTTCTACACTGTATAGTACATTTGACTCCTATAAGAAACCCAAATATATCCAGGCAGGTATATAAATCAGAAATTTCAATGTGTAAATTACATGTATATGGTCACTGCTTTCTGTAACTTGGAGGAACTACAGAGGAGTCATGTGATTGGGGAGTGGGGAAGGGGGGCATATCCTGGACAAAGACTGGGTTAAAGCAACTCTGTCAATATGTATGCATGTACGAAGGTGAGCCAATGAATCCCTTTATTTTGTAAATCAATGCTGAACCAATTAAAAAATAAATTAAATTAAAAAGAAATACCAGGGAGGCCAGCAGGACTCAAAGTACCTGAGTCCTGCACACAGGAGGGGACAAGGAATAGTAGGAGAAGGCAGAATTGATCCACATCACCTAGGATCCTCTACACCACCTTGAAATGGAGAGTCCCTGTACAGATTTGAGCAGAGAGCTGTCACCAAAAAAAAAAAAAAAAATACATTGGAAGTTTCATCCAGGAGAATTGCATAAGCATTGTTCGGTGATCCAGGTGAGAAAGAATGAGGTCTCTGCCTCTAGAACCTTCTTTACCATGATAAATACAAGCGCTGATCACTGTTTTACTCCCAATCATGGATGGAAACTTCTAGCACTTCACTATTTAGCATGTTTTCTGTGCATTGCTTGGAAGCTAATGGTTTATTCTTAAACCCTATTCTTATTTTATTCCCTACATTAGTTTAAAAGTCATGAGTGTACATGAAGGTTTATAAGATGGCTCTCTCAATATAATCATTGCCTTTATTTAGATGTGATGAATTGTGTTCACTCATTTCATGATATAAAAACAGTCTCACGAGC
>PVKS010022300.1:0-33921 GCA_004027875.1 Aplodontia rufa | reverse complement strand
GTTTGAATAAAAGGGATTATGAAATCTATATCTAAGTATGATTGCACTTTTATATTTCTAAGACTTGACTAACAAGGAAATTGCACACAGAAAAAATCCTTTGTTGTTCTATTAGTATTCTTTGATATCAAAAATATGGTCACTATGCTATTCTTATCATCGTATACATATATCATATCTGCATATTTACAGATGTGTGCAAGTATTTGTGCTGTATATAAATACATGTGTCCTCATGCATGCCAGGCAAGCACCGTAACTCCTGAGCCATTGCTCCAGCCTGACACCTTCTTTTTCTGGCTCACAAAGGTATCAGCATCTCACCAAGCCCTGGTGTCCGTAGGCTGCACCCTTCAGAGCAGCTGCCTGTCACTTCTGCACACAGGACCTGCTTGGGTGAGGTAAGTGCCTGGGCTGACGACAGAAATCCGTGGTGCAGACGGAAGGAACTGGCATTCAGAGTTACTGCAGAGCTGAGCACCGGGGCATAGATTCCATCAATACTAAAGGTATGGGTAAACTTCTAGAAACTTCACACATCCTACCCAAGTTTGGAGATGACTATCTATTCATTCTGTTTTCTGTGCAATGCATGCTCAACTGAGAGGGAGCCACTGAAGGTGTCTTAGCCAGGGCATGCCCCCCTTTCATGAGAGTACAGGGTGTACTCAGCAGACCTTCATAGAGGGGAAGGTTCCTGTGATCCAGGCACTGACGCTCTGGGACTATAGGTAAATTATTTCTCCCTTTGAGTCTGTTTATACTCTCCAGTTCAAATAGGGATAATAATGCATCTCTCATCCGGGTTTTCGTGGGGATTCAATGAGATTACACACAGTGCACTTATGGTGCCTGGGATATCCGAAGCACTCAGTGAAAAGTATCTGTTTTTTATTATGTGGCTACGGGACCAGCATCAGCTTTAACATGCCAATTACTTGAAGAACAAGAAAATTAGACGTACTGGGAAGAGGGTTAATTCCTCAGACTGGTGGAGCGTTTTGTGAATTACAATAGTAATTTTCTAAATGGCTCCGCGTAACCTGGGAAAGAGCACACATGTGGCACCGGCCTCGCTCATTTTCCAGAGAGCAAATTGCCGATTGGAATGACCTGACCATTACTGGCTTGTAATGTGCGTGGCTTTGTGTGCACGGACACACACACACACACACACACACACACACAATGCAATTGCCAGGAAAACCACTAGGCTGGTGTTTCTGCCCAACTAGCCAAGTTTTGTTTGTTCGTTTTCTTTTTGGTGGGGGAGAGGACACTGGAAAAATGTGTCAAATATATGATTTAGATTTTTCCTTCAGCTGGTTATTTCAATTGGGAAACATCGATCCTGAGTAATTGGCAAGTGTGTACACATTTGAATAATGCAATGATACCCCTGCCTCATTTTCCTTATTCCAGGGGAAAATCATTAGGGACTCTGGTTTCGGGGTCTCATCAGAACAGATCCTCTGGTTGAGGGAAGTAGTTGCTGCTAAGTTGGTCTGTGGTTGCTGTGTCGATGACACCACCGTGGCTCTGGAAGACGGCTGGCTCTGTGAGCTCTGACAGCTCTGTTGCTGTCCTGGGTGCCAAGCTCATGCACGCCTCGCTGGACCTGGTGGACAGGCCGTGCAGAGTGGCAAAGGTGACAGATGGGCTGGAGGCACCAGACCGTTGGCCCTGACCTCTGACCCCAACACCCTCCCCCTGTCCCCTTGAAATGTGTCCACAGGAAGAATAAACAAATTAACTGTCTCAGCGCTGAGCCCTTAGAGGTCATGTGTTCTGACCACAGCCCCTTTCCCAGCTCCCTGGGATAAGCAGTCATTGATTCTTGTAAAGAAGCCTTGCTGCCCCTTGGGAGGGCCGAGCCCAGCCTCTTGCAAAGCTTTGCAGCTGTTTGAAAGTCCTTCATCTCCCACTCAGAAGAGCCTCTCTGCAGTTCCAACCCTGGAGTCTCCTGCTCTGCCTATGGTGTCACTGCAGATGAGTTCAGGATTAAAAGGTTGACTTAGGCACACAGGTTCTCTGTGTTCAAAGGTTCCCCTGGGCCAAATAACAACCAGCATTTATTAAGCTCTGGTGGCATGGGTTCGAGCAAGCAGGCTTTGGAGAAGTTGCAGTCTGAAGTTGGCCTTCCCTAACTGGGTCACTCTGATCTTGCTTAACTGACCACAAAGACCTCCTGTGCCCCTTGAGAATGTGTCCCTTGAGAAGGGCTGTGGGTGATGATGGTGGAGGGAGAAGACAGGATTGAAGATCTGCTTTCTCCACCAGTAACTGCGGATGAATGCCAACACCCAGGGGTTCTCCATGCCCCTAGGCAACTCACCTGCCTCCAATCCAGAGCAGGAGCCTGCTTGGGGATGTTTTTCCCAGCTCTTGTCTATTCCCTCTCTCAAAATTTCAGTGTAGTCCTGGCTGGAGAAGTGGGTGAGGCTCAGGGATCAGGCAAATGTGGGGCCAAGGGCAGGAGGTCAGCAGGAAGTGTCTGCCAGGAATCAGAAGACCCCCATCCACTGTCTGGCTCTGCTAGTGGACCAAGCAGCCTCGTGACCCTTTCCGAGCCCCATGTTCCTAATATCATGATCCCACCCACATCAGAGCAGTGCTGTCAGAGTCCCAGGAGGCAATGGAGGTGACATTAAGGGCTCCACTGAAGCTGATGAAAAATGGGCACAGTGCAGGTTGGTGGCCCTGGGTCCTCTGCACATCTGAGGAGCCATGGGTGCTAAACATCCAGGAAGTCCTTCACTTTTCCTCTGATGGAACCATGACCTAGGTCCAGGAGATGACAAGATGAGGTATATAGCAAGGCCACCTGGCAGAACTGCCAACAGCCTCCTGTAGCCTCAGGGCAGCCTGAGGGCTCCTTGAAGCACATTTATATGCATCTGCGCTGTTTTCATCTTGCACTTTAAACAACTTTAATGAATAATACCCTCCTCCGTTTGTATGTCGAGGCAACCCCACATTTTCATTTTGGAAGAAGTTAAATGAATATACAAATAAAATATTCAATCACTGGAAACAGAAATGAGAAAATATAATTGACTTGAGAGGCTTTTGCTACAAAAATTCCCCAGAGCTGCTGACTACATTTTATTAAAAAATATCACACACTTATATTTCTACATTTCTTATGTGATCATTTTGAGTTTCTCAGGGGGGAAATAGTATTATTGAAAGAAAAAAAATAATTATGACAAGTGTTAAAGATTAGTAAGCTAGATTCCCCTGGTGGGCCACCGACATCCTGGGAGTAAGTTAAGTGCCTTAGAAAGCGACGTGAACGCTCGTCATTGAGTAAATTACTGCATCAATGTACTAACGAGGACCCTAGTGGGTTGGAAGAGTTAATATAGTTTCCCAAAGCTCAGAGCCTAATCCCTGTGCAGCGTTTGTGCTCTGGGAGAATTCGGATCTGTGTTCATCCACATCTATTTCTGTCTTCGAACAATGGGCACTTCCTCAAGAGGAGAGCCCGTCTCTTTACAATTATCATTGGCAGCTGGCCCAGGCCCACGATCCTGAGAGCCTAGAAACTCTCCTCCAGCTTCTGCCACCAATCGATGCCCAGATTGTCCTGATAAAGTTCCTCTGCCTCCCTGCTCAAACAGTGTCACAACTTCTCGACAAGGACCCATGCCATGGTGATGAGAAAATCTAGCCCTTTCCCCAGCATTCCCAGGGTGTCACATTCAACGTCATTAGCACCCACGAAACGGATGCTGCCTGTTGAAAACATTGCACTCTGTTGTCTAGGAGGTCATGAGATGTTGAAAATCACATCAAGATATCCTGTCCGTCCCTCCAGGAGGGGAGGGAGGTGGTGGTCTAGTCCCAAGTTCGTGCACAGAGCATCGTCCGCAATTCATCAGCATCAGTACTGTGGTCCAGGAAGCTCTCTGAGACTGGCCCTGCCTTCCACCCCAGGACCATCTGGTGCTCTGCCCCAGCCACCTGGATCTTCTTTCTCCTCCAAGACTCCACATGGTCCCCTCAGCCTGGAAGACCTGGCCCCCTCTTTCATTCCCTTCCCCAAGGCAACCACTGGCTTGGTGACATGCTCCACCCTTCTGCAGGTTTTTTTCAGCAAGATACTGCATTCATCTGGGAGCCTCTGGCCCTCCCCCTCCTACCCTGGGACCTCTCCCAGAGCTCTCTTCTTCTCAGTCACCATTTATGAAGCAGACATGCTGGGCACCAAACCATTCTAGGTGCCAGGGACGCAAGGTTGAACAGATAAGATGGGCACGGTTCCTGCTCTAAAACATTCTTTTCATTTTCTATTCTTCTTGTCTGGCCTCCATATACACAACACACTTACATCTATTTTTTTTAACATTTTTATTAAGAAATTTCGTTATTATAAATCAAAAATGTCTATAAAGTAACAATATGGTACGTATATATTTTTAAATCAGACTTACCCTGAGATCCCTCCCTATTCTCCCTCCATGTTCCCTCCCCCACCCACCCTATCCCATCCCCCGCCACATATCTATGGTTCCCCTAGGTTATGTGTTGCTACACCTTTGCTGGGTCTAATACATGAGACTGACCACCTTTCACACAGGCCTGGGTTTAGCTCCAGCTTCTACAAATAAGGGAAAACATTCGACCCTTGACTCTCTGGGTTATGCTGACTTCACTCACCATAATTTCTTCCATAGCCATCCATTTACCTTCAAAGGCTGCAATATCATTGTTTCTAATTGCTGAGTAGAACTCCATGGTATATATGTAGCACAGTTTTTGGATCCATTCATCCAGGGAGGGGCATCTGGGTTGGTTCCATAATTTAGCTATTGTAAATTGAGCTGCTAAGAATGTAATTACAGATTCTTCAAAATGAAAGTAGAGAGTTTAGCTCAATACTACTACCTCTCTCCTCCTAGGATCCTGGACACACCCAGTGTCTGACATTTGTCTTGCTGTCTTTGTTTTTCTTGTGTTCATACAGTAATTTAAAGCATTACACTAAATCTCCTTTTCTCAATTCATCAGCATTTTTTTTTTTTTTTTTGCATCAGGGATTGAAACCACGGCTACATCCACAGCCTTTTTTACTTTTTATTTTGAGACAGGGTCTCACTAAATTCCTGAGGCTGGATTTGAACTTGTGATCCTCCTGCTTCAGCCTCCTGAGTTGCTTGGACTATAGGCATGTGCCACCATACCCAGCTCATTTCATCAACTTTAGACCATGTCTTTCTTGGTCCCTCTCTTTAAAGATAAATTTATTTGGGGCTGGAGTGGTGGCTCAGCGATTATGCACTTGCCTGGCATGCGTAAGGACTTGGGTTCGAACCCCAGTATCATGTACACAACCAAGTATCTGAGTAATGAAAGCCACATGAAAAACTAAATAAAACCGATTCTCTCTTTCTCTCACTATCCCTCTCTTTATATTAAAAAATATAAATGTATTTGTACTCTTCTCCTCTTCTCCAGCTCCATCCCCACCCTCCATGTCTTTTTTTTTACATAAATGTTTACTTTTTATTCTTCATGAAGTTGCAACCAAGCCTCCATGACCCATCCACACACTGGCCCAGGGATGTGTGAGGAGTATATTCTTTTCCATGGTTCTCACATTGGGACCCCTGGACCAATCAAAGTTTCCAGAATCAAGATTCCACAGAATTTCCCTCTTTGTTTTTACACTCTAATATTGACATATTTCAGTTTGTTTCACTTATAAATTACAGCCTTCGTATGCATTCAAGTTTATAATACATTCTTCTACCTGATTCTCAGTTTTCAACTGATGATGCCTTTCTTGCATTAATTATCCTTGTGATTAATTTCCCCCTAGTCTGTCTCTTTGGTTAAGTCCTCCTTTTTCCCTGGAGAACTCTATTCCTGCCCCCCAATCCTGCCCCATGCTCCTATTCCATCTGGACAGATTGCCTGCTAAGCCTCAGACACACTTCCGCCATCAGGGGTCTGGATTGGAGCCACAACGATAGACCCCACAACATCCATCTTATTCCTCTTTTGTTTTTCTAGAGCATATATCTTCAAATACCATGAAAGAAAAGCATGTATGGAAAATAAGCTTTCTGAGATCTTCATGTCTAAAAATATTATTTTACCCTCATGCTTCATTGATAACTGGCTGGGTATCAAAGCCTTTGAATTTTCTTACCCCCAGGTATTGGTACTCAGATTTGATGTATCTAGAGGTGACTCTTTCTTCATTAATTGTTCTGGGTACTCAAGATATTCCCTTTCTTTCTTTCTTTCTTCTTTCTCTCTTTCTTTCAAAAGAGGCAGAGAGAGAGAGAGAGAGAGAGAGAGAATATCAAATTTATTTAGTTTTTCACGTGGCTTTTGTTGCTCTGACACTTCGTTGTGTACATGGTGCTGGGGCTCCAACCTGTGTCCTGGTACCTGCCAGGCAAGCACCATAACTGCTGAGCCACCGCTCCAGCCCCAAGATACCCTTTAAATCTGAAGAATTTTGTCCTTCAGCTTTGAATTTTTTTTCCTCAAGTATTTCTTTAATACTTTTTTTCCATTTCTAAACTTAGTATGTTAAACCTTCTAGACTCCTAGACTGATTTTCTAAGACCTCTGACATCATTTTAAATTCTTTTGCTTTTCTCTCCCTGCATTCTTAGAGCAAAGAGAGTTCTTATTCTCATTTTCTAGACCTTTAAATAAAAAAGAAATCTTCCTTTTTTTTTTTAAATCTGTGAGCCCTCCCTTTAATTCTCTAATTATTTCTTTCTCTCTGAATTTGGTTGTAAATTTTGGCATGTAGTGTTTTCTCCAAACTCCCCCTGGTGTATTACTTAGAGTGTGTTTAATGCTATCTTCTGTTAGCTAATGGTCTCTCTCTCTCTCTCTTTCTCTTTCCTTTTTTCTTTTCTTCCTGGATGGTTCTTGTTTAATTTGGTTTTTCTGTTTCAGGTTGCCATTCTCTTTCCATGCATGGTGACTCTTGTTTTGCATTTCTACTTGAGGGAGAAGGATTTAGGGATAATGGCTTTATTGGTAGTTCTCTGCTTTGGCTCTGAACTCTTCCGTAGGATGTGAATAGCATGGGGCTAGGCATATTTGCTTGGAAGCTGGTGTAGGGTGGAATGATGGTGACTTCTAGTGCTAAAATAAGGAGGGCTTTATTTCCAGGCTGCAATAGAAAACGGAGGCTCAGAGACCTGCCCTTGGGTAGACAGCTAGCACAGGATGCAGCCAAAGTTAAAAGGAAGCCTGCCTGGGACTACCTCTATTCTCCTTGCACAAAACCAAACACCCTACACTGTGAAGTGGAAAAAGAGTGTCCTATAAATCATTAGCTCCATTTTCTTATAAACATGGGCTCTTCCCAGCTGGACGGTGCACTCTGTACCTTTCTACCAGGGAACTCATCATTGCATCTCATCTGCTGTTAAAGAAGATGAGAAAATGAAATTTTGATAACAGTTAGTAGGCAGCTCAGCAGCATTAACAGTTTCAGAGAAACTATGTGTTGTAGAACTGGAGGGATTAATTTATCCTTGGACTGGACAAACCATTGGTAAACATTTTTTAATCATTTTTCGTAGATGTTAAGAAAGCCATAGTCTTCCTAATCCTAGGGTTTTCTTGTGACTGTGAAGTTCACAGCTATTTCGTTTATTTTAGATCCACTTTTTACAACACTGTTGACAATGTGTAATGCTTTTTTTTAAAGAGAATTATCTTGCAAAATTTAAAAAATAAGCATTCACTGGTCAACCAGGGAATGAAATGCTGGTTTCTTCTTTTAATACTTCTCCACCTTCCTGGGAGATGTTCCCTAAGAAATACACCCCAAGGTCAAGTGAGTTGCTCTGCAGTGGGTTAAATGAAGTTAAGTGGTTTCTTTTGCTGCAAGTTTTCTTAGAACCTTTCATTCCTAATATGCATTGTGAATCTCCAAGGGATTCAAAGTTTGGGAAATGCACATTTTGGGAACTGCTCAATTTAGAAAACTCACATTTTGAGAAATATTGACTTAACTTATTAAAGAGCCATTTTGCTTTCCACTTCTCTCCAGGGACATCATTGTTCTCAATTATTCACACCTGGGCTGTGACTCAGAGGTCTGTCATTCCAACCCAAGGTCATGTATTCGGTTTTTATTACTTTGGATTGGGCAACCTCACTATTATATTCTTCTAAATTCTCTGCCTCTCTTCTCTTAAAACTGCCCTACACGTCCTTAAATGATTCTGTATCTTAAAGCCTCAGTTTTCTCACCCCTACAAAGTTGACACAATAGCACATTAGGCTTCAGTGAGAAATGAAAAAGAAAAGTTACAGCCTCCATATTGCATGAAGGTGATAATAAGTAAATTTGAATAAAACTATGGGCTTAGTAGGATTCTCTCATGATCAACTCAACGTTCAGTAAATAATTCCCTGGTAAACAATGACATTAAAAGTATACAACTCTGTGGCTCTAGGACAAAGAACGAAGCAATAAAAAGGGTGTTCAGTTATGTACAACTTTAGACAGTAACTCATGATGATAAACCAGTCTATTAAGCATTAATTTCCCCAACTGACACAACACCATGTGTTTGTTATTAACTTGACTGACACCTCCTTCTCCATCCACCATGTTATTTTATTTTATTTTTTTAGTGCATGGCCCAGCTGCCCACCCACCTTCCTGAGTGAGAACTTCTAAGTTGTTTCATCCTAGGTACTTTCTTCTCTGAGTTGAACTAACCCATTCTCCACTGGCTAAACTCATCCTGGCTATATTGAGTACACTTGAGTATACACATGAAGATGTAACAATGAATCCCACCATTGTGTGCAACCATAATGCACCAATTACAAAATATGGGGAACAAAAAGAAAGATCCAACTCAAAGCCTTGACCAGCTCACTCTCTCAATCCATTTATTCACCCAGTATATATTTGTTACTGTACCAGGAATAGCCCTGGATTGCCGATTAGCCGCATATAGAACAAGTCTGTGAAAACCTGTGATGGATTTCATAACTCCTCCTCCTCCATTGCCGCCATCTTTAGAATTTCACCTTCTCACCTAAACCTTGACATTAACAGTCCCTGAATCTATTTCTACCATACTTAAACATGTCAGAATAGTTTAAAAGACTCAGATGGAGTGAAGGGTTCTTCAACCTCATGGTAATTTTTTTAAGCAACATTTGAATTAACTGAAGAAGTTAAGGGGTAAATTTATTTCCTCTCCTTAGATAAGTGAGAGTAATCAGGAATGTTTGGGTAAGTGTGGGCCTCACCTTTCAGAGTTCCAGCTTCTGGCTGGATAAGTACCTCACAGGGAAAACAAACAAACATTCTAACAAAATAAGTAAGAACCTTCTCAAAGAAAGCAAGGCACCCAGACCTCTAAGTAACTTGCCAAAATTTATCATTCTTTTAATTTAATTTTGCCTCCATAAAATATCCTGAAGTACAATTTTTGTCTGTGGAAGGCCTAGGGTTGGGTTGTTAAAACCCTTAATGGGGCCAGGCACAGGGGTGCATACCTGTAATCCCAGCAGTTCAGGAGGCTAAGGCAGGAGGATCACAAGTTCAAAGCCAGGCTCAGCAACTTAGCGAGTCCCTAAGCAACTTAGTAAGACCCTGTCTCAAAATAAAATATTTTTAAAAAGGGTTGGGGATGTGGCCCAGGGGTTGAGTGCACCTGGGTTCAATCCCCAGTACAGAAAAAAAAAAAAAGAATGAAATCCTTAATGGGCTCACTCCTGTAACATAGTTACCCACTGAATGTGTCTAGTCAAGAATTTGTGGGCTGGAGCAGTGGCTCAGCGGTTTCAGTGCTTGCCTGGCAAGCATGAGGACCTGGGTCCAAACCCCAGTACCACGTACACAACTAAGCGTTGGAGCAACTAAAGCCATGTGAAAAACTAAATAAAAGTTGTTTCTTTCTCTGTCTCTCTCACTGTCTCTCTCTCTTAAAAAAAAAATTTGTGGGAACACGTGTTCTAGTTGGACCTAGAAGGTTGAGTTTTCACAGGCTTAGGCCCACTGGGGTGTGTGGTCTTCCCTTTTTGGTGTTGTGAGCCTAAGAAACTTGTTATCAAGATCTGCTAAGGTTCCCTTGTATGGAGGCGTACTAAACAACCCACATTACAGAAGATACCCCTTTACTGACGACTCTCTTTTCACCCTGTTCTGGACAGTTGGTTTTAATGTTTGCTAACCTGTTTGTTTTAATTAGGTCCTCAGACTCCATCCCCATCAGGGTAGTCTATAGAGGCATAATCAACTCCATTCTAACAGAGCAAGTCTGTTAATAACCACAGACCTATTAATTTGGTGGAAATTCTTTCAAAACTCCACAATAGCTTCCTCTGTAATAAACTGAGGGTCTGAGTTTCTCAGCCTAATTTTCTGGAGCCCACATACTCCAGGAATGGCCAGGAACCTAATTGCTGGCTTGTGGCCTCGGGTTAAATAGTTTGCCCCCGTAAAACACAGTTGCTCTCCTGTGAAACAGGGGTAATGACAATGCCTACCTTGTTTGGTTGTTATGTGAATCAAATGAGAAAATGTGCCCACATTACCTGCCACTTTGTTAACACTCAATGCTGGTTAGCCACTGTTAAGCCATAATTAACTATTGTTAAACTCTTGCATTGTTTTGGAAAGTCCAGCCAAGAATAACATAACATTGTTTGCTGCTTTTATTGACTTTTCACAGGGCTTTGACTCTGGGGTCAAGACCAGGTTAGGAATTAAGCAGCATGAGGTCAATGGAGACTCTTAGCGACTGGTGCTTAAATGAACCAGCTTTTAACAGCCCAACAGTGGGAATTGGCAGGAATGGTTTCCTAAAGAGTGAATAATCTCTTGACGTGTAAAAGAGAGCCAAGAGGCTTAAAGCAGGGCTATAACAAGAGAGTCCCTGAGGGTAATCAGAGGGGCTTTTTACTGTGTACCTTTGGCCTTACCTGTGGGCAAAGAGGAAACGAGAAAGTCATTAAGGCAATTAGGGAAATGGCAGAAACGAAGACACTTGGACCAGAGGTCTTACACACATCCGTCAGAGGTATGTTGGAGTTTGTAATTGACCCCATAAAGCAAGCAAGTGTTCCACTGGCTCCCTGAGTCCTGTAGCATCGACACTGCTAAGATTGGGGTATGCAAAAACTATAAAGCAGATATTCTCAGGAACCTGAAGTCATGACCTAAGCATTCCTTCCTGAAATACAGCAATTAGGAAAAAAATCCATAAACAACCATATTCAATTGAAAACACTTATCTTTGGAAGAAATTATTAAACGTTTAAATCGCCCAAATCAAGTAAGAATAGTTGCCGTTTAGTAGGTACTTACACTAGATATATCTTAGCAGTGTTATTTCATTTATTCATCAACAAAGCAGCTACAATCATTAGATCAGTGCAGGAAGTAGGAATTAGAAAGTTTAAGGAAGTTGCCTGAAATCATGCTGCTAAGAGAAGCATAACAAGGATTTGAACCAGATTTGCTGGCTCAAAATCCTGTGCTCTTAACTAATGCAAGAATAGTTTTCCTGTGAAGGAGAGTAGTTATCTAAATCCAAATAAAACTTCGTTTTTCACAGTATCTATTCAGTTTATCTAAAAGATATTTTCAGATAAGTGGGATACAGGTAGATGTTTTCAAGTACTATAGGATACAGAGACCAAAGGAAGAAAGTTGGTGTTTCGGAACAATTTCCTTCTGGTGTTTTGGAACAATTTCCTTCTGGTGTTTTATCCCAGTTTTGGAGGTACTGATCAAGAGGCTAATATATCACGTTGACAGCCTTCTGGAGCTCAGGTGGTAACAGTGAAGTGAGGACCCACCAAGGAAAACCAGAGTGCAGCGCACCCCCATTATGTGGGCTGGAATCTCGAAAGTGCACTACAGAAGAAACCAGGGCTTAAAAGTGCACACGCCTCTCAGTGGACTGCATTATAGCTTTCAATACCCCCAGTTTGTGAATTTGTGAAAAGATAATCCTGAATTTCTACTGTACCCAAGTATGTGGCAGAATTGGACATACTGTTGGGAGAAAAATAACATGACCCTAGGCTTAAAATTATTTATTTAAATACTTTGAAACTACCATGTCAACTGCATTAACACAACAATGACTAAATATAATGAGGTAAATGAACTGTTGGCGTAGAAACAATAGGCAGGAGAAATAGACACTTGTGGGCTCCAGGTAAAGGAGTCACTAGCCACCAACTTTCAGATAACTAAGTTTACAATGTCCAAATTGAAAAAGCATGATTGGGAAACTGTAAAAATGAACCAAGTAGAAAATCAAGAATCAAAAACACGACAATCCAAATTAAATACTCTGTGCTTAGTGAATTTAACCACAGATGTAGCTGAAGAAAGAATTAGTTAACTGAAACAGACAGTAGAAGAAAACATTAAGAAAGAAACTTAAAAGGCAAAAACCCCCCACAAAATTCCAATAAAGAGAGCAAAAATAGAAAAAATCAGCAAGAAATTATAACATACATAAAATCAGAGTCTCAGAAGAAGAAAGACCAAATGGATCAAAGTAAATAACTAAGATGATATGGCTAATAATTCTCAAAACTGATGGAAGATAACAAAGTCAGATAAAAAAAATCCTATGAACTATGGGATAGAAAATTCATAGGATGAATAAAAATAAGTTCATACTATATTAGTCAACTTTTCATTACTGTGACCCCCCCAAAACAAAACAAAACAAAACAAAAAAAACAAAAAACCAAACAACTTAGAGGAGGAAATGTTTATTTTGGCCACAGTTTCAGAGATTTGGTCCACAGTCAGTGGACTCCATAGCTCTGGGCCCAAGATGAGGCGGCGCATCATCAAAGAAGGGTATAGAGGAGGAAAACTGCTTAGTTCATAGCAGCCAGGAAGCAGAGAGAACTTGAGTACGAGGAGCCAGGGATAATGAAATCTCCAAGGGCATATCCCCACTGACGTACTTCCTCTAGCCACCCACACCCTACTTGTCTAAAGTTGCCACCCATTAATGCATTCAAATTATTAAGCCATCCAACAGTTTATCTATTGATTAGTATACACTTCTCATCATCTGATCATTCCACCTCTGAACATTTCTGCATGGTCGCACACATGAGCTTTCGGGGAACTCCTCATACCATCTTCCTAGGCACATCGTGTTAAAACTGCTTGTAATCAAAGGCAAAATAAAATCTTAATAGCAGCCAGAGAACCAAAGCTTTATCTTCATATGAACAACAATAAAGTTGACAGCTGACTTTTTTTTTTTTCCAGAAAGAGGGACAGAGAGAGACACACACACAGAGAGAAGCAATGTTTATTTAGTTTTTCGTGTGACTTTTGTTGCTTGGACACTTTGTTGTGTTGTGTACGTAGTGCTGGGGTTTGAACTCATGTTCTCACGCTTGCCAGGCAAGCGCTATAACTGACACCTGACTTTTTAATAGTCAAAAGTCAGACAACGACAACGATGTAGTATCTTCTAAGAACTAAAAGAATTGATAATCTGCCATTTTAAACCTAGAAAATATACCTTCAGTTCTAAAGGTAAAAAGGTATTTTCATGCTAAAAGAAGTGGAGAAAAATTTTCAGCAGTAGAAGCATAGTAAATATTAAATGGTATTAAGTAAAAGAAAAAAATATCCTAAATGCAAGTATAGAGATGTTAGAATGAATTAGCAAAATGCTAGTACAAATAAATTAACTATACAAAACAATAAAAATGTATTTTGATTTTTAATATGCAAAAAAACTAAATATACACCAACAGTTGTATATAAATTAGGAATGGGGTAAATAAAAGGCTATAAGATCCTTGAATTTTCTGGAAGAGGATAAAACTAACAACACTAGTTTTTGATAACAATGTGTGACTTTTACTATCAAGTTAAAAAAATAGATAGCAAAAACCATATAAGTCTGAAACTAGTAGAGGAGGAATATAGAATAATGAAAACATACTCATAATCCAAACAAGAACAAAACAAAAATGGAAAAAGAAACAAAGCAATCAGAGTATAAATAGCTCCTAGTAAGTGGTAGATGCAAGCTAAATACGGATGTAATTACATTAAATGTAAATGGATTCCATGCTTCAATTAACAGGCAAATTTTGTCAAGTTGAGTAAAAACAAACATATAGCTATATGTTCACAAGCAACACATCTAAATGTAAGGATGAAGAATGGATATAAGTAGAAGTATGGAAAAATATTTTTCCTAAAAACACTAGCCCAAGGAAAGTGGATGCAGTTATAGCTACATGAAAGAGTAAATTATGTGTATATACATATACATATATATATACACACATATATACATATATACACATATATTAATTTATATTTTATTTTTTTATTAGTGCATTATAGTTGTACATAATAATGGGATTTGTTGTCACATATTCATAGATGCATACAATACAGCAATATAATTTGGTCAATACCATCTCCCCCACACCCCTCTAACTACCTCCTCCTGTCTCCCGATCCCTTGCCTCGAAAGAGCAAATTTTTAAAGCAAAAGCATCATTAGAGATTAAGAGGGACAACTCATTATTATAACAAGAACAGTTCACAAGGATATAATTATTCTACATTTGTGCACCTAATTTTGTGATTTCGAATATGTAAAGAAAAACTTGAAAAAGTATTAAGAAGAAAATTTAAAAACCCTTAATCACAGTGAGAAATGTCAATAGAAAATATGAAACTTGCACACATAAAATCAGTAAGAAAGAAAGCCATTATTAGAAAATGACATGTAAGCATATGAGGAATGTCTTTCTAACAATAGTAGAATACATTTTTTTTTTCTTTAAAGAGATAAGGACAGTGACAGAGAGAGAGAGACTGAGAGAATAAATTTTTATTGAGTTTTTTCACATGACTTTCATTGCTCTGACAGTTGTGTATGTGGGTGTTGGGGTTTGAACCCATGTACTTGCGCATGCCAGGCAAGTGCCATAACCACTGAGCCACTGCTCCAGCCCGAATGCACATATTTTTAAGTACACATGGAAAGTTGACTACACGTGAAAATAGAGAGAGAGTCCCAACAAATTTCTAAATATGAAAATAAGAGATCAAAGTGTGTTCTGTGGTTACGAAACAACTGAGCTGTAAGACATTTTGAAGAAGAAAACTAGGAAATCCTATATTTGGAAATTAATATTAGTATGTATTAGTTTGAATAACAAATGTGTCAAAGAAGGAATCACAATGGAAATTAGGAAATACTGTACTTTGAACTACATGACAATCAAAACATGTAGAATATAGCCAAGTCTGCAGCTAGAGGAAAATGTATCTTAGTAAAAGTATCATTCAGAAAACAAGTCCAAATATCAATGAACCAAGCATTCAACTCAACAAAATGGGAAAAGCAGAGCAAGTCAAAATAAAATCCATTGGAATGAAAGGAATGATATTGAGGAGAGCAGAAATGAATAAAGTAGAAAATAAATATAAATGCATATTACTGATCTAAAAAGCCATGAGGTCATTCTTTGAAAATACTACTAAGGTTAATAAAGTCCAATTAAGATTGGGCAAGATAAAACAAAGACAGAATGCTGTAGTTTGGATCTGGAGTGTCTCTCTAAGGCTCCCATGATAAAGGCTATGGCACCAGCCATTCGGGAGCACCAGCTACTGGGAGGTGTTAGAACTTTTAGGAGGTGGGGCCTAGTGGAAGGAGGTTAGGTCATTGGGGGGGTGCCCTTGAAGGGGATATTGAACCCACTCCTTCTTCTCCCCTTCCTTCCTGACTTCTATGAGGTAAGACATGTTGTTCAACCATACCATACCATCCATGATGTTTTACCTCACTACAGACCCCAAACCAACAGGCAAGTGACCATGGACAGAAACTTTAGAAATGATGAGCCAAGATTCATCTTCCTTTTAGTTGATTATCTCAGATATTTTGTGATAGTGACAAGACAGCTGGCTAATACAGAGATGAAGAGAAGTCATAAAAAAGAAATGGAAGGAATAGAAATATGGATAACTACAGATCCTAACATATTAAAGAAATATTGAGTGAGTATAACTTTAAGCAATTATTTTCAATATTTTGAAGACTTGGAACATTTCTGTAAAAATAAAATCAAAATTAATAGAAAATAGACTTTAAAATGTTGAAAAATTGAATCTATAATTTAAATTTTCCTTCACAGAAAACTCTAGGCTCTGATGACTTTACTGGTAAATACCATTATTTCCATAAAGAAATAATTCTAGTTTTGTCTACACCCCACTCTTTTTTATAGTGGGGATTGAACCCAGGGACACTTTACCACTGAGCTAAATCCACATCCCTTGTATTTAGAGACAAGGTTTTACTAAATTGCTGAGACTAGCCTCCAACTTGCAATCCCCCTGCCTCAGCCTCCCAAGTAGCTGGGATTACAGGTTTGTACCACTGTGCCCAACTAAGATCACGTCAAAGTAAGATCATTGTGCTCAATTATTAGGCCAATCTCAGACATGATCATTGGTATAACAGCCACTTTAAAAAAAGGCAAATTGAATCTAGCAATAAGTATATGAATACTCCCTTACCACTCAGTTATGACTAATGAACACAAGGCTGGCTTAACTTTTGAAAATTAATCAGTGTAATTCACTACATTAACCACTAATAGAAAAATGGAGTCACAGAGTACAATCATTTCAAGAGGCCACAGAAAACATTTCACTATTCACTATTTCAATAAAGTGAATAAATAGGTGTAAGTTTAACATTCCAGCAATAGACAGGAAATTCCCTAATCTGATAAAGGGTCTACCAAAAAAAATCTCTACTGTTTTGATGGCTGCTGTCACTGCTTTTACCATCATTCACAGATGATATAATTAGGTTTTTGTATATATACATATATACAACACATTTATGTATATAATACATAACATATTTATGTATATAATATATATAATAAAAATGAATTTCCAGATAAATTATCAGAAAGAATAGGTTAACTTAATCAAAAACTGAGGGGGAAATCTGACAAATGTTCTAGATCTCTTTGCAATGAACTATTAAACATTATTGATATAAATAAAAAGAAATCTAAATAAACACAGAGATATACAAAGTTCTGATATGAGAAGACAGCACTGTTAACAAATGGAACTGCATGTTCAGTTAAAATGCTAACATCCTTTTTTTTCCTAGAGAGAAGGACAGAGAGAGAGAGAGAGAGAATCAATTTTTATTGAGTTTTTCACATGGCTTTCGTTGCTCTGACACTAGTTGTGTACGTGGGTGCTGGAGTTTGAACCCGTGTACTTGGGCGTGCTGGGCAAGCGCCTTGGTAACCACCGAGTCACCACTCCAGCCCCGCTAACAATCTTTTTTATTTGCATACACGTGCATGTGTGTTTGTGTATATGTGCGTGTGGCTTGACAAACTGGTTCCAGAAAATGCTGAAAAACAAAAGGTTAGGAATAGAAAGGTAGTTTATGAATGAATAAGGTATGAGCCAGTAACTCTACCAGCCATAGGATTTATTATAAAGCTACAATAATTAAAAGCAAACAGCTAATCTAGTATAGACAAATAGACCAACGGAAATGGAAGTGTCACAAAAGAAAAGGGACCAGGGCTGGAAGAGACCTCATACCCTTGCCACTTCTGAGTGACAGCTTCCCCTGGAACAGGGGCTCCTGGAGCTCACTGCACACTGAATCAGTATCTTGGGGTAGGGCAAGTAGTTGGAATTTTTTTTTTTTAACCAAGTAATTCAATCTGCAGCTTCAAACCACCTTCCCCAACATGTGGACTCACACATATGACTTCCTAAGTTTTGATGAGTAAAGCAGTTTTAAAATTTTATTTATTTCTTATTTTGCAGGGCTAGGGATTGAATCCAGGGCCTCTGCATGCCAGGCAAATGCTCTACCACTGAGCTACACCCCCCAGCCCCAGGCTTTTTCTTTTTTTTTCGGTTGAAAGCTCATGAGGAGGCTGGAGAACTGGGATTGCCTCGTATTGCAAAACTTTCCAAAATCCCACTTAAATATTTCTTTCTCCCCAGTTTCCACTCCTTTATTAAAGCTGTTTCAGCTTCTCTTCCTGTCCTCTCTGGCCAAGCCCTTCGTTTCTTCCCAAGCTTATGGTTTTTTTTTTAATTTTTTTATATTTTTAAATTTATGCATCCCTTTCCCCCTTCCTTCAGCTTCCCTTACCTACATCTGTAGTATCAGAAGATTCCCCTAAAAAGGGGAGGGAAAATGGAAAGCATTTGAAAGTTGAGTCCCCCTCCTCATTCACACACTATCTGTGCATGGCTTGAGTTGCTTTCCTGAGTGTCTATTACGAACATGACCAGGAAATAAAAGAACATTTTCATTATGAAATGAACCCAAGCACAGGGTCTCTCATGATGCTGAGCTCCCAGTGTGCTAGCAGCCGGTTTTTTTGTGATGACAGGCTCTAAAAAGCCAGCTCCCACCCACTCTGCTGGTGAAAAGGTGCCCAGGACCATGAACATGACACTGGGGCTGCTGAGGGCTTCAGGTGCCTGCAAGCTGTGCAAGGGCCCTGCCTTGATTGAAAGTTCTACTGTCAGCGTTTTGAAGTTCTTAATAATGTATGAACAAAACGCTCCACCTTTTCTTTTTGCAAATGAGGTGGCTGGCCCGGTGCTGAGTGGGAGGGTTTGCAGACTTGCCTGATTTTACTCCAGAAGCAACCTCTGGTTTGAGTACCATGAAATGCTTTCTCTGACTTCTCAGAAGCCATTTCCTCTTTTCAGCTCTCAGTTGTCCTTCCAGGTTGGGGGGCTGGGTGTTCACTTGCTGTTTCACCAGATCTCTTAAGTTTGTTTCCTCCTCACTCAAAATGTCTTTTACAACACCAAAGCAGGGTCCTTCACCACCTGGCCCCAATCTCTTGCCCTGGCTTTGGCTTTTTTTCTCCCTCCCTCATTTTTATTCTTGATTTTGCACATGACGTCTAGGAGTCCTACCCCAGGGCAATGCTTTACCACATAGAACTTTCTCTGTAAGGGGCACATGACATGCTGTTCCTGGCCTCTGTGCTCAGTCACATGCTTTTCCTTATGCCTGGAATGCTTTTCTGTGCTGCATTTTGGCTGTCATTCCATTAGACTCAACCCAACTGTTAGCTTCTGGATTCAGCTGCTCCAGAGGGGCTCAGTTGGGACCCGACCACTCTTGCTTCTCCAGCACCATGTATACCTCTGTCATAGCAGAGAACCCATTATGGTGTACAGTTTGTTCTTCGTTTCCATCCGCCCCAACCCCCTTCTTCTAGAAAAGCCTGTTCTTGATTTGGAATACAAATCAGCCATTCTTTCTAGAAAGAGGTCTCCGAGTGCATCATACCCTTAACCACATTAGGACGTAATTGCATCTGACCTCCTTCATGAGACCACATCTGTTCTGCTTATGGTGGTAACCTCAGTGCCTAGCATAGTTCAGAACACACAACTGATTCAATAAATGTTAATTCAAGAATGAGCAAGAGAATGAAGATAATTTGCATAATCGTCTTGACTGCAGGCCTTTTGACTTCTTTAGTTTCTCTTTCCCATCTTTCTTTTCTTTTTTAAGAGAGAGGGACAGTGAGAGAGAGAGAGAGAGAGAGAGAGAGAATTAATATTTTGCTTAGTTTTTCATGTGTCTTTTGTTGCTCCAACACTTCATCGTGTACATGGTGCTGGAGTTTGAACTCATGTACTTGCACATGCCAGGCAAGCGTTGTAACTTCGGAGCCACTGCTCCAGCCCCATCCCCATCTCTTTTCTAACCCCATTGCTTAACTCATACTAGATACTCAATGATGTTTGCTCAGGAAATCAATATCTGAAATGACTTATGTGATCATTTGAGATTGTCCTCTAGGGGCCTGACACCGAGACCCGGGCTTGGGAAAGCATCCCCCATAACTTCAGTCCAGACTTGAGGTTGCATTCTTCAAGGAATGACAGCATGGGAATCTGAACTGAGACTCACTCAGGTCCAAGAGGATGAGTTTCCCTTTATGTTCTAATAAACCTCATATTGTTGCCTAGAGAGTGACAGAAAGAAATGCTAAATTCATAAAATCCTAACTGTCGGTGCCAAGTGTATAGAATTATAATAAGCATCGCAGGAGAGGTGGAGCTTTGGAAAAGCTCTGAGAACTCTCCCTGGAAAGAGCTGCTCTTATTACTTATGTGGGTAGGAGGGCTGACTGGGGAGCCTGGAATTTGACTCAGGAGCCCTACTGTGTTCACTCTGCCCTCTCCCCAGAATCCTGGGCTCTCACGTTCTACCTCCCATTGTGCAGCTTCTTCCTGGAGAATAGCGGGCAGCAGAGAGTGGGGGACTCTTTCTTTCCAGGAGTTTCCTCCCTCCCTATTTTGTGGTGAGCATGTTCCTTTTTGTGGCCAGCTCCAGCTTCTGTCTGAAGCTCCCTTCTTTCTTTTTTTTTTTTTTTTTTAAAGAGAGAGAGATACAGTGAGAGAGGGAGAGAAAGAGAGAATCAACTTTATTTAGTTTTTCACATGGCCTTTGTTGCTCCAACACTTCATTGTGTACATGGTGCTGGGGTTTGAACTCATGTCCCTGCACATGCTAGGCAAGCACTGTACCTGCTGAGCCACCTCTCCAGCCCTGAAGCTCCCTTCTAATAAGAAGCTAAGGAGAAGTTAAAGTTTCTCTCATTTGCATGCCAGTGTGCTCCTTTTAAGAGACTTCTTCCCCTTCTCTGTACAGTATTCCCAATGGACCAAGGACTCCTCTTCTGGTAAGGTATTGAGGAAATCATATGAGCCTACAAGACTCAATATATGGAAAAACCAAGAAAAAGAATTCAGTGAGACCTGAACTCTATACTGGGTGCTGTCTTCAGGCTTGTACAAGAAATCAATTTGGGATCCATAAACATAAGGAAGAATGTTGTTCAGGCCAGATCTGAGTTATTTAAAAATGAAATAGGAAACCTTTTAGGAGAATAAGCTCCCTCCCGCTAGAAATGTTCAAATAAAGGCAGAACACAACAGAGAAGGGGAATTTCTGCTTTGGATAGGAGGTTAGCTAGAAAGAGCCTTTATGGTTTCTTTTGACTTTCAAGTGTCTGCAATTTTATTATAGGGTTCTAACCCTGTAAAGCAGTTTATATTTCAAAATACAGTACTTAATTAGTTGTTTTTCTAAACTCCTTCTGAAGTAAATCGGCTTCATACAGTGGTAATTAGTTTATTGGTAGAAAAAAATGACAAAGTCTGAAACATGCATATTTTTGAATGTGGCAAAGACACAAGAAAGGCTGACTGTTATTATTCCTGCACTACTTTCCATAAGTGAGATCTTTTAGTGTCCCTGTGAGGATGAAACAGTGATTTAACACAGTTACTAAATAAAGTGAAAATAAAGAAACAATTAATAATATGGAATATTCCAAAAATGCTGGAGCCAGATTAATCAGTCTTCAGACAACTGAGCATGAGTTTCTTATTAATTGACATTCTTACAATTGGAGTGAACCCAGAAGCTGAGATTATATTTAAGGAAGCAATCATAGGCTTTTGTAAATCATAGTTCCTTGGCAAGGCTACCTCTGTTGGGACATCTGGTAGACCTGAGTCTAAGTGGCAGCATGCAGGGCACACTCACCGGGCTGTGGCTTCTTTAATCAGTTAGCTCTGATAATCAAAACATGACAACAGTGGATTGGATACATAGGGTCTTGTTTTGCTCCAAAACATACAAACCTAGGTAGGTGGCCCAAGATGGTATGATAGTGTGAAGATGTTGCCCAGGGCCTAGTCTCCTTGTAACTTCAGATCTGCCAGCATTAATCAGCGCTTTTTCTCTGAAGGTCCACAATGGCTACTCCCGCCTCAGGCCTCAAACTGAATTCTGGACGGGAAGAAGTAAGTGAGCTTGAGGAAGGAATGGTGTCTGTTCCAGGAGGGCAAAGCGTTCTGAGAAATGGCAGCTCACATGAACAGATATCTCCTTGGCCTGAATATTGTCACATGCCCAGTTCTTGCTAAGAAAGACTGGAAAATAATTATTTCACCCGGGCTTATTACTTCTCCAAACCAGACTTAGGCTTTATTGTTAAGGAGGAGGGCAGATGAATACTGGACAGGCCACCGGCAGTGTCTGCCGGAAACATATCTGTCTCTGACCTGTGATGATGTGGACTCTGCTCTCTGTTGCTTCCTTTTCTGGACTTCAGGATCTCCAGTGTGGACTGGGAGCTGTGGGAGACACCTTCACCTGAAGGACATTGTGAGGATCTTATGCTGCTGCCCTTTTAACCCCTTACGATATACTTTTGAAATGTGTCTCTTTTGAGGCTGTGATCCTGAGTTGCTCCCTTTGCAACCCCAAGGGTACCCCAAGGGCTGCCTGGGGACAGTAAAATTCATGCTTGAATTCTCTCTGGTGCCATAAATGCAGGGCACATGTAGCTATGCTGTGACTCCTTTCCCACATTGTCCCCTAGAGCTACCTGAGTCTTCTCCACAAGGACAGTTGCTCTTGCTGTCTCTTAGCACTTAACAGACAGTTCAACACTCCTGTTTAGAACAGTCCAACACCTTGAGATTTGTTTACGTGAAAAGGAGGTCCTACCTGTAAACAAGAAAAGGTTTATGGCTCTCCTGACAAACTCCAGGGATTCCTGCCTGACTGCTCTCAGGAAGAACAACTGAAAACAGAACTCTCACATTTTAGAACTGCCAGAGAGAAAAAAACTGACAAAGAACATCCAATCCAACCTTCTCGTGTGGCAGAGGAAAACATTGAGGCACAGAGAGAGACAGGGGAGGGGGCTCATTCCAGGTGTGGTATGGCAGAGCTCTGGGGTGACAACTGGGTGCAGACGAGCTGCAGAGAAGGGTAGAGGTCTCTCTCCTGCCTTCTCATTGGGTCTGTATTACATTTGTTATTTAAGCACCTGTGAACCAAGGGATGTTCTGATGCTATAGATAATTTAGGCAGAATTATTACCGGGGTGGCAAATGGTATTGAGGTTACTGGGATTGCCCTGAACGATCATGCTTTAGTTAGTGACATTTATTGGTTCCTTAGTGAACTCACCTGCACAAAATCAAAAAACTCTGGCATTGTACTTTCTTTGCTCTTAGGAGAACAAGATACAGATATTCTTTTTTTTTTTCTTTAGAGAATCAATTTTACTTAGTTTTTCATTGTGGCTTTTGTTGTTCCAACACTTAGTTGTGTACATGGTGCTGGAGTTCGAACCCGTGTCCCTGTGCATGCCAGACAAGGGCCTAACCCCTGAGCCACTGCTCCAGCTCCAAGATACAGATATGCTAAACAGAACATAGTAGGTGGCCGTACAGAAATGTTTGTTACTCTTTAGTTATTTCCTATTTCCAACAGTTTCAGAGTCCTTGAACTTTCCATAGTTGGCTGGTGGACATCTTGCCCAAGCATGACACAGGTCCAGTAGGGACTTAAGTTTTAAATTAGTATGGTTGATTCTTGTACCAACATCATGGGATCTTCTCATATCACCAAATAATGGGATTATCCTCCAAATAGGTCAGTCTAACATGAAATACGTGTTCTGTGATAGGAGATACTTTAGTGGTCCACTTTTATGAATGGTCTCTTTCCTGTCTGCATTTTCATCTTGTGTATGAGTGACTGTTTTGATTTTTCTTTTAAAAGATGTGGTAAGCTACACTCTCCAGTCTTTTGTACCAGTTGTATAAGAAACAATAACACCAAAGATAGATATGCATAGAATTCTGCCCAATCAACATTTTTCCCTTAAGTTCCCTTTAATTTGGCAATACCTTAATTCTCTAAACAATGTTACGGTAGTTGACCACATTTGGAAATTATCTTTGTCTTGTTTGGTACTTGAAGGGCATGAAAAATTTCCCTCCACTTCCTTACCCTCTCCCAGGGGTCATTTTCCCTTCTCTTTTCTCTGCCCTGCTTGCCCTCTGACCCTGACTAACTCTGCTGTTTCCACGGACTTCTGAATCTAATTAATGTCATAGTGGCTATATAAATGAATTATGTAGGCAGGAGGATGTTAGAAACTTTGAGAAAAATGCATTCCTTAGGGAAAACCTGGTTTTGTTGGGGGTCCAGGGCAAGGGTGTGTGATTGGGGGGGGTGCACTTTCCCAGAGGGTAGAATGTCAGTAAAGTGTAAAACCCCAATAACATACTCACACTCAATGAATACCTATTACTTGATAAGCAGGCAAAACTTTAGGAACATCTCTTTTGACATCCAAGTAATAACCAGTCCTTATGGAAGCTGGCTGGGGGGACAGATTGTCCAAATATGTCCAATATCCCTTATTGGCTTCAGCCACTCATTTGGGGTATTGGCATCCTGTCCCCTGTCCCTTTTTCTTCTAGTCACTTTACAACCATTTGAAGAGAGTATGTCTGTAGAGGATCTCTGGAATGACCCTTGCTCCCAGAATATACATCAGTGTTCCACGGAAGCAGGCAAGTAAGGAGGAGGGGCCATAGTACTGAAGTTCTCAGCCAGAGGATACTGTCAGAGAGCCCAAGGCAGAGATGGTCCCTATGCCCCAGGTTTCCATGGAAACATAGGAGGAGTGATGACAGCCAGCACAACCGCACCATCTGCTCAGGACCTGGAGAATGTTGAAAAAAACTGAAAGGCCCCTTGGATCCCAGGATAGAACCACACTGAGATACCTGTGGAGAGAGAGAGAGAGAGGAAAAGGCCTGAGGACACTATGGGCAGATTTAAAATCCACACTGTCCAGGGGTTTGACATATTAGCTTATAACTTGAAAGCAGCACGCCTAGAGGGTTTATAGGAGCCTCCCTAGGTTGTTGCAAACACCCCAGGAGCCCCTGGAAGGAGAAGCAGACTGAGTGGTGTCTGTAAGCTTTCCTGGAACAGCAGAGCAGTGTCCCAAGACACAATGCTGTAGGAGAAGGAGCAGGGGCTGATGGGAGCTTGCTCCCCCCACCTTCCAGCAGGACCACCTGCAGATCTGGCTTTTGGCTTGATGTATTTTTCTAGAGGAATGGCAGGATTAGAAAGAAGAAGCGAAAAATATCCTATCTGGTCATAAAAGCAGCCTGTGAGGTACAGCTATGTCTTCAGAATAAGGCATGAATTAATAAAAAGCCATGCAAGGGTTCTCTTCTCTCAATTCCCATCTAAAGGGAGATTTCAGTGAGACATCGCTGATTTGCTTATAGGCCTGTTTAGGAGGCTTCTAGTTCCAAGTTGGCAGGGTGAGAGTGGGGCCTTTGCTCGGGGCACCCGTGTGTCCCAGATGGAGAAGGATTTATTTCTTAGTCCTTTTACTTCATAGTTTTAGCTTAAATAAGCAAACAAACCTACCCAGGAAGAAAACAGGTCCTGTAATTTAACTGCCTTTCCTAGCAGCCCTCTCCCTAGCCAGCTGGGAGATCTCCCTTGGCTCTCAGCAGCATGACTTGCATGTCCCTGGGGAGATAAGTCCCCTAGGTCACAAGGTTTATAGATTGCACAAAATCTACAGCAGCTTCACAGGAAGCATCATTTTCATTTTTAATTCGAGTAGTCTCTTACTCCTTATTAAAAAAAATACATAAAATTAAACAAAAGCAACTTTCCTCTCAGTTCTAGCAAATATTCTAATCCCAGAAGGTCCAAGCCCACCCCGCCACACACACACCTTTTGCTTTGTATTCAGGATTTTAAAAAACTTGACAACTAGATTGAGTCCTTGCTTTGGTTCATGCTCCCAGAGACTGGAGGAAAATGGGGACACCTTCATAAATGAGCTAAATAATAATTAAAAATATTCTCTTCATAAAGGATCTCATGAACTTGTGAAAATTATTCATTTAGATTTATTTCCGTCACAGCTTAGGAAATAACGATATCTACAGCTATAACTTGGGTTTCTTTAAGAGCCCCAGTTCTCCCAAGTGGACACTGTTCACAAGTACACTGGAAATGAAAAAAAAATTATTTTAAAGGGAGAGGGACAGAGAGAGAGATAGAGAGAAACACAAAATCAATTTTATTTAGTTTTTCATGCGGCTTTCATTGCTCTGAGACTTTGCTGTGTATGTGGTACTGGGGTTTGAACCTGCGTATTTGTGCATGCCAGGCAAGTGCTGAAACAGCCGAGCCACCACTGCAGCCTTGGAAATAAAAATATTCATGTAACTATACCCCTGTTAAAAGTCCCACTTAGAAAATAACACTTCCTTTTGAAGAAACGTTTTAAAGATCACACAGTGAAATTGCTTTAGGTTCAAGTACACTCATGTATTAACAGGAGGCTCCAGAGTTTAAACTCACATGTGAATCTACCCATTCCTTTTTGTTTTTCTTTAATTGGAGAGGGCTTTTGTGAATAAGCCCCTCAGCTGGTTCTGCTTCCCCTCCCCTTTCCTCTTCTGGGACTTCCTATTTATCTTCAGTCTCCTTGTTGAGGACAAATCTGTATCTTGAGCCTCAAGCCCTGCAAGGGACTCACAGTTCTTCTGCGGCCCTCCTTTGTATAAACAGATGTGGTGGGAAGGGAAGGGAATCCAGATCCCCCGTGAGGGGCAGGAGGTCTTCTTTCTGGAGAAGCTTCCCAGCTGCAGCCAGGAGCCCAAGGAACAGGGCACGTTTCTTGTTCAGGCCTTGGAACTGGCAGTTCTTCCAAACGGGGGCTGTTCCTCTTGCTCTCTCCTCCACCCTCCACCCCCACCCTTTGTTCCTGAGAATGCTGTCTCCATGTGATGTCTAGATCTCACTTTTGCCAGAGCAAACATTTCCAACAAGGCTTATGCTAAAGAGATATTGAGAAGAGCTTTTTAATTTTTTCCCTTCTCTCCAAATACACTGGAGATTACTATTCTGGAAGCCAGCCCTCCACACCTGTACTTTTCTGGAACATACCCTTTGTTCTTTTGTAGCCTTGTTACCATCTTCAACTATCAAGGGAGGTTTTTTTTGGGGGGGGGATTTGTCGATTTGCAAAACAACAATTCGGTTTTCTCAGACTGTTGATGCAGACTCTGCCTTACTTCAGTTTTTACATTTTGCACATTAGTTATGGATACTAATAAAGGAAGGACTACTTCCGAGTTCAGGAAAGAAGGGAATGGCGCTATTTTGCAATCCACTCTGAGATAGGAAAGAATTCTCATTGGCCTTATGGCCTTCTACCTGTGCCCAGAACTTAGTTTGTTAGTCTCCTTCAGAGGTGGGTGAGGTGAAGGAGAAAGGAAATCCTTAGGTATTTGACCTTGGAGGGCTCCTGTGACTTCCACTCAAGGGTCCAAGATTTCTGGCCACCCCAGACAGTGACTCTTCTTATCCAGAAAATAAAGGGAAGAAGTGCTGGAAAGGCCTCCCTGATGGCAGGCTTGGAGGGTTTGCTGCTAATATTGCTCTGTACTGCTCTCTCCAGGAATTCTGGGGAACCCTGAGCTTGCTTCAGAAGCTGAGGCCAAAGGGTTGGAAGAGTCAGGAACCCAGGAGGGGGTCCCCCATTTTAGGCTAGTAGAGGAGCAGAGTTATAGTCTTTATCAGACCACTTGATTCTCAGCATGTCTAGGACAAGTGATTGGCATGGGTGGGGAAGAGGTCGGTGGGGGGCTGGAGGAGACCAGGGCAGTAATATTAAGAAGGACTCCGAGTTTTAGGAGCCACAATAATACTCTATCATCATTCCAGCGGACAATCTGCCACTCTCCAGACAGGAGGGGCGGCGGGAAGTTTGCAGCTGACAATCAGGGGCCTTCCCTGTACGAGAAATTAAAAGAAAGCTGGTTGGTTTCCAGGGACTCTCCAGCTAGGGGGATAGTGGGACCCCTGCCGTAGGCCAAACTGCAGCTGAAAGCAGGTCTTCTTGGACAGGGCTTTGCTTCCCGCTTCCTCTGTATTTCACTTAACTTACTGACTCCATATATTTGAAACGCGATTTGTTTACGGCGCTGCTGCAGGCTGCAGTTAACTCTCACCGCGCCTGGGGCGGCCAGGGAATTTCCCAGCACCCACCCCAGGTCTGCAGCCTGCACACCGCCCGCGGGAGCGCGGAGCAGGCTCCAGCGAAGTCGGGGAGGCAAAAGAAGTGAGTGCAGCCGGGACAGGACCGGGTGGGGCCGGGCGAGGGCGAGAGGCAGAGGGATGCGGCAGGCGGGGCAGGCTCAGCATCCCCCCCGCACTCGGTGGGTGCCACCGCTGGCCTTTCTCTCCCGGTCGCAGGACCGCCCCGAGCATCCCGGGGCTGCAAAGCGTCAGGAGGGCCGCGAGGGTCTGGCGGGCAAAGGGCGCCCCCGCGGCCCGGCCTGCTAGCGGCGCGGGACCCCGAGGAGCTGCAAGGGGGCACAGGGGCGCGCGGGGCGGGCGCGGCGCGGGGCTTACGGTGTACGCGCGCGCGCGCGCTCCGACCTCGCCCGCGCACACGCGCCTCCCGGAGGAGAAAGAGGCGGGCGGGCGCCGAGCACCTCGGCGGCGGCGGCGGCTGCAGCGGGCCGGGCCGCCGCGAGGGAGTAGAAGAGGGGAGGAGGGGAGGAGGGGAGGCGGGGCGGCGGGGCGGGCGCAGGGACGAGGAGGGGGCGGCGGCGGCGGGGCGAGCTCGCCGCTCTCTCGTGAGTGTGCTGCGCGCGAGCCGGCGAGCGGGTGAGTGCGCCGGCCGCTGCTGCCAGCCTGGCCGGCCGGGAGTCGGGGGCGGGGGGCACGGGGAGCCGCGACCCGGGGGCGGGCGGCGGGCGGCGGGCGGGCGGCGGCTACTCGGGCGCGGCCGGGATGCACCTTGAGCGGCGCTTTTCGTTGCAGCGCGCGGGCGGCCCGAGCCTCGGCGGCAGCGGCGGCGACAGCGGTAGCAGCGGCGGCGCGGACACCTCCCACCATGGACAGCTTCGACTTAGCCCTGCTGCAGGAATGGGACCTCGAGTCGCTGTGGTGAGTCCCGGTGCCGGCCGCTGCGGGCTGGCGGGAGCGGCGAGGGGAGCCGGGGCGGCCCGCGCGCCCTCACCTGGGCCGGGGGTCTCCGGCCGCCGTGGGGGTGGGGTGGGCCGGGGGCGCCCGCCTCGCCAACCTTCCTGGCTGGGGCTGGGTGCACCGTAGCCTTCCTCTCTGTTTGCCCCCATGGTCTTGTCCCCTCCCCTCCCCTCGGTGCTGCCCGCCCCAGCCCAGGGGCCGGTGATCTGGGTGCCAGGGGTAGAGTGCAGCCGTGGAGAGAAAAAGGAGCGATTTTTAGAACGTGTCACTAATGCCCGGGGATCCACCCCTCAACCCTCTTTCGGCTCTCAGTTCCCTTCTCTCGGATCGCGCCTCCTCCTAGTTCTCCGAAAGCCTTGGGCTGGCAGCCGCGAACCCCTGGAGTTGGTGCTGCTGCGAAGTGCCCTTAGAGGATGCTCCAGCCTCTTCCCTGCCCGCGCGGGTCTCGGCGGCCGCATCCTGTCTGTCTGTCCCACCCACTCCCACCCGATTTGGAAAAGTGAACACCCAGGGCAGCAGGCGAGAATTTTTCTCCGTGCGGGAATTCCAGAGGCCTCGGCCCAGGGAGACTGGTTTCCTGGAGGTTCACGATTCCTCTGGGCCCTTTCTTCACACCTCGCCACAGTTGTACTCCTCCTCTGCACCCTCACTCCGGCGCGGCGCCCCGGGTGTCCCTTTATGCCTTGGTCACAGCTCGCAGCCTGGGGTGCGCTCCGGTTGTTTCTCGGGGAATCTCAAGTGAAGGAGCTGCTGTAGGTGAATCGCAGGTAGAAGCAGTTTAATTCCAGGTGCGGGCGTGTTAAAAATCCCATTGGCTGCGTCTTATTAGCCCTCTCTCCCTCTCCCCGCCCACCCCACTATCTCTTAAATGTTTCCAACCAGCCCTATTCAGGTGGTAGAATTGCTGCCTGCGTATTCCTGGAGGAACTTGTGTTATGTTTAATATTTACGGATGAACATCTGCTGGAACAAGCATATTAACTGTACTCTCTTCTGCCTCTGGTAATCGCTTATTGTAGCACTGAGCTCCTTTTTTTTCCCCTTCTTCCTTTAATTCAGTAAAGAGTTCACATGTGTCTATAACTGCAAGTAGTGTGCACATGAATATGCAGGGTACAATTTAAAGCTAAACTGCTGTATGATTTATGGCGCATGGGTGATATGTGGAGATGTGGATATTTTCAGTGATTTAGGCTTCCAGGGACTTTTATTTTCCTAAGGACAGGTGTAACAAAATAAACTAGACGCAACGCTAGCGCGTTATTGAGCAGTTTCTTATAAAAGATCCGATGGTGAGTAAGTGCAGCTTGCTCTGCATAATGCTGGCGCCTATAAAAACACAAAAAGATGGGCCCTAATGTAATAAAACTTGTATATATTATACTGGAAACTTCAAAGAGTCAGTGTAGAAAGAATATGAAGCATGTTATTACTCTATAAAAGTTGCTAATTACTGTGTTGCTGCTCCTGGGGATATTTCAGCCTTTCATTTACAGATAGCTATTATTTTACAGATTTACATTTAGAAATGTTGGTTTCTGGCACCAATTCAGTAGGTTTCCAGATTAGCAATTGTACTTTAAAAATGACTTATTTTTTAAAAGGCAGTGAAAGGGAAGAACTTATTGTTTTGCCATATTTTTGTTGCTTATCTGTTTGCTGATTCAAATTGAACCCCTTTGTGACTTTTATAAGGAGTATTTGGAGATTTTCACCCATAATTTGTGGACTCTTCCAGTACAGGGCCTGAATGCTATTTTCCTTTGCATCCCTAGCTCCCAGCTGAATTACCTGGAGGACTGTTAAACAATAAATGTCTGTTGACTGGAATTAGAATTTATATTAGTTTATAGTACAATTTATTTTAAAAAGAAAAATTAAGCATTTTAATAAAAGCTGTAATGCAATCATGCTTTAAACAATACACCAATTTTTGGCATATAAAAACATGCAGGAATTCTTGATTACAATATAGTAGGACAGTTTGGCTGGAGTGTTTTCCATTTTGCAGATGTAGAATTTACATTTCACAAAACCTTGTATGTTTCTGATAAACCAAACTCCTTGAGTAGACATTTTTTCTCAGTTATGGGTGAATTTTTGGATGGTATGTTCTCAAACTCAATTTTATGGTTTACTTAAGATTTCGTTTGTGGTTTACACTTAAGCGAATAGGTGATCCAGAATAGTTATTGGAGTACTTTCTGTGTATGGTATTTTCATATCTGTTGTTTTCTTATTTGAATCTCATAATAATCCTGGCAGTAATATGTGAAAGGAATCCCATTTTATAGATGAGGAAATTCAAGCTTTGAACTGTTGACTTTACTGAGACCATAAAGCAAATGACAGCAGACTTTGGAAAACTAATATTTACTAAAAATTTATTCTTCAGCAGATACAGTACTAAGTTCATTACATATTTTAGGGCACTCAATCCTCACAACAATCTTACAAAGCAAATATTCCTAGTTGTCCCATTTTACAGATGGGGAAATTGAGATAATCTGTTCAAGGTCCTTTACCTAAAAGTGGGAAGGTGTGTTTCAACTAAGAATTAGCTTCAAAACCCACTTTTCTGACATCAAATCCAGTCAGATGTTGCCTAGTTTGTGAAGATAGCTCTGATTAATTATAAAGCAAAACCTTGATGGACTGGAAGTTAAGGTTCTGGTAAAATATCAAAGAATAAGAAGGTTAGAACCTTAAATATTATTACTCAAAAATTAAAAATCTGAAAACAGAATGCCATGATTTAGGAAATTATGCGTGCAGATTTTGAATTAATTTATGAAAGTAGGTTTAAATTTTAAATAAAGATGATTGAACACTTCTTCCTGTAATTCAGCATAAGAGAACTCTTTTCTTTGAAGGGGAATGAGGAAGTACAGATTAATGGCAAAAACGAATCTTAGTTTAAATCCTTAACAACTTTTTCTAATTAGTAGATACTGTTTTCTAATAAGACAAATTGCATTTTAGTTGTGACTATGGCTTTGAATCTGAGTTCCCCTGTTGAAGGAAAGTGTCCACAAATGACCGTAGAGGTCATATGAAGGGGAAAGCTCAGTACTACTGAATAGAATCAAAATAGACAATTTATTGATAATTCAGGGGCTACCCACTCTGCCTCTATGCACACTGTTGCTCCCACCCGGAATCATCCATTCTCATTTTTCAAGGAAGGTCTTTTGAGTCTGAATTACCAGGTGGCTTCTCTGATTAACACTTTTTTTTTTTTAAGACAGAGGGACAGTGAGAGAGACAGAGAAAGAGAGAAACAACTTTATTTAGTTTTTCACATGGCCTTCGTTGCTCCAACACTTAGTTGTGTACGTGGTGCTGGGGTTCGAACTCGGGTCCTCGTGCTTGCCAGGCAAGCGCCGAAACCGCTGAGCCACCGCTCCAGCCCCTCTGATTAACACTTTTAATTCCTCTTCCCATTCCTACTTTGAAGTCAGAGTGGAGAACTTGGAACATGGTGAAGGTCCTCATTCTTACCCAGCTCTGTAGCTTCATTCAGTAGCATTGAGTCCCAAGAAATGGGGGATTCAGTATATTACCAGGACAGATAATAGCACCTGTGCTCAGCTTCCCCTCCATTCCCTTCTGCCCTTTCTTCTGTTATCCACCAACTTTGGTTCAGCTGCAAGACAATGTAAGCCAGTCCTCAGGGCTTTTAAAATAATGACCATCCCTTTTTATAGGTGAATTGTTGCTTTCGTTTATTCACTTAACAGATCTTTATTGATTAGCTCTAAAATTCACTTAACAGATCTTTATTGATTAGCTCTAAAATACAAGACCTTGGGCTGGTTGCTGTAGGCTATACAAGGATGAGTGAAACCTGAGTTTGCATATCAGTTGTCTAGTAGGTAAATAGGACAAGTCCATAAATGCAAAAGGAGAGTCTTCAACACTGGAAGTTCAGAAAAGACCATATTTGGACTAGGGTGGGAAGTAGAGGAAGGAAAGAAGAAAAATTGAGTTAAAAAAAAAAAAAAGACTTCCATGGAAGAGGTGGCCTTTGAACTAAGCTTTGGAAGATGAATAGGATTTTTACAGATGGTGGGGGTGGGGTATTGAGAGGACATAGAGGCATCTTGGGCAAAGAAAGAACTTGAACAAAGGCTTTCATTTGGTGTCTCTGAAAGATCCTTTTATGAATCATGGTGGAATTACCTATACTACATAGTTTAAAGATGCAGAACTTTGTAATCATGAGATGGTTTCAATGAATGAGGAAATTTTTCCAAAATGAACTTCAGCTTGTATTTAATCTTCCTTAAATATGAACACATTTTGGTTATTGGAGAGAAAGTCTATCAAAATGACCAAGTAAATATTCACATCCTCCCTAAAACCCTTCCCCCTTTAGCTTCACATAAGCCAGAATCTGTACACATTCTGTTCACTGTAAATTCTTTCAAATTATTAGTTTGACATTGTTATACGTGGATTTTTTTTACACTCATCAATTTATTCAACTTAAAGCATTCACAGAATTAAGCATTGCTATAGGATAAGCACTGTAGGGCAATGGCTTTTAAATGCTTTAGACTTCTACCAGTAGTGACAAATACATTAACAACTACATTTGCCCATGCACATGCATACACATATGCACACCCGAGGAAAACACCAGAGTCCATGAAATATGTATGATGCATTTTGATATTCTCTACCTATTTCCTTTTTTTAATTCTTAATTTCTGGGTTGAATTACTCTACTGTAGGAGATACACAGGGGCAGAGAGAGATTGTTAGGAAGTTACAGGAGAATTATCCATATTGGTGTCAATAATACAAAGCTGACACTGCTCTATGGAGGGGGGCATGGGCACATCCAGTTGAGAGAGTAAAAGATGCATGAACGACATCTTCGTCTCCATAAGGATGCTTCCCAGCAGTGCCCCAGACTCTCAAGGTTCTTTTCAAAGCACTTTCCAGCGGACATGCCCAGGCCATGGCTTCCTCCAGGCCCCCTTAGACTTGCCAGCCCCTTCATGGTGTC
>PVKS010022299.1:0-33936 GCA_004027875.1 Aplodontia rufa | reverse complement strand
ACAGTGGCTCAGCAGTTACGGTGCTTGCCTAGCATATGCAAGTACATGGGTTCAAACCCCAGAACCACGTACGCAACTAAGGGTCAGAGAAACAAAAGCCATGTGGAAAAACTCAATAAAAATTGATTCACTCTCTCTCTCTCTCTCTCTCTCTCTCTGTCCTTCTCTCTTTAAAAATAAATAAATAAAATACAAAATGAAAAAAAAACAAAAACAAACAGTCAAAATCTCCCCATGTATGAAGAAAATTTCAAATATGACCATCTCTAACACATGTGCAAGTTGGCCTAGTTCCTTCTAGGAAGAGGAATAAAAATGAGTGTGAGGTCAGACTCTATGGAGTGCACTGAAAAGCCAAAAAGAAAGCGCCAATCATAGGGCTGGGGTGCAGCTCAGTGGGGATCATCTCCCCTCTCCAACCTACATATGAGGTCTTGGTTGTCTTCTTTTACAGGGCTGGGGCTTTCTGGGAAACTGGAGCAGCACAAAGTCTCCCCCACTTCAAACCCTGATTCTTGTGATCAAGTAAGACAGATTTCAGACCTGTGGCTCAGAGTAACAGGTGTGCGTTTATTAAAGGGATAGAAAAATGGAAAGGGGACAACTCAAGGGAGAGAGTTTGTCCTCTCAGATAGGGACAATGTATCTCTCCTGCATTGCAGTTTTTTTGGGGATCTCAGAAAAGTTTCCAGAGAGTCTGGGTCCACCTCTTGACTTTTCATTGACAGCAAGATGACATCAGACTTTCAAGTCCCCATTGCTGTGACAATTCTAGGACACTTTAACTCATGCTGGCCAGTATTTTTTAATTATTTTATTGAGGAGTTTTAGCATAATCAGAAATCCATATGTAGTAACAACATGATATACTCCTGATCCAAATCCAGAATCACCCCCACATCACCCATGCCCCAGTCTCTCTCTGGACTCTTCTATATGTCCCCCCAGACACAGATATCCCCTCTCTCTCTCATCTCTCTCTCCCCCTCACTATATATATAGGTAGATAAAGAGATAGATGATAGATAGATATATAGATAGATAGATGATTGTGCATCTTCCAGAATTAAATGATTGCATAAGTATTATTTGGCTTCTCAGGGGAGTAAAGAGGAAGCTACATTGTTGATTCCACTCCAACCCCCAGATACCTCCCTATAATCCCTTCATCTCTCCTCCCTCCGGCCTTTTCCCTCCCATCCCCTTATATATAGATGGTTCCCCTAGATTATGTGTTGCTTTGCCTTTGATGAGTCTAGAACATGAGTTTGACCTTTCGCTCAAGCCTGGGGTTCACTCTAGCCTCCTCACATGAGAGAAAACATTTGACCCTTGAGTCTCTGGCTTGGGCTAATTTCACTCAGCATAGTTTCTTCCATTACCATCCATTTACCTTCAAAGGTCATGTACTGTTGTTTCTAATAGCTGAATAGAACTCCATAGTAAATGTATATCACAGGTTTATGAGCCATTCATCCAGAGAAGGGCATCTGGGTTGATTCCATAATTTAGCTATTGTAAATTGAGCTGCTATGAACACAGGTTTTGCTGTGTCACTATAATGTGCTGATTCTAGCGCTGCTGGGAAAATACCCTGAAGAGGTATACCTGGGTCATATGGTGGCTTCATTCCTAATTTTTTAAGGAGTCACCACACTGCTCTCCAGAGCAGCTACACATTCTGCAGTTCCACAGGTGTGGAATGTGCTAACATTCCCATCCTCTCCACAACTCCTCCCGCTGCTTATATTCTTCATCTTTGCCCATCTGACTGGAGTGAGGTGAAGTCTTAATGTAGTTTTGATTTGCATTTCTCTGATTATTAGTGATTTAGAGCACTTTCTCATGTATTCATTGCCTGGCTTGATTTCTTCTGTTCAGAAATTTTTGTTCAGCTCTCTGGCCCATTTTATTGATTGGATTATTTGTATTTTTGAAATTAAGTTTTTCTTTTTTTTAAGAGAGAGGAATAATGAGAGACAGAGAGAAAAACAGAAAGAATTTTATTTAGTTTCTCATGTGGCTTTCTGTGCTCCGAAACTGCGTATGTGGTGCTGTGGCTTGAAGTCACATACTCGCTCATGCCGGGAAACCGCTATAACCCTTATGTTAAGTTTTTTGAGGTTTTTTGTGAATTTTTATATTAGTCCCCTGTGGGAGAAATCACAGGCTATGACTATCATTCTGTAGGTTCTCTTTTGACAGTTTTGAGCAATTCCTTGGATGAGCAAAAGCTTTTTAGTTTAATGACATACCACTCATTGACAGTTGACTTTAATTCTTTTGCATTGGAAGTTTCGTTGAGAAAGTCGTTGTCTGCTCCCACAAACTGGAGTGTTATTCCTAATTTCTCTCTAGCAGTTATATGGTATCTGGTTTAATTCTGAGTTCCTTGATCCATTTCAATTTGATTTTTATGCAAGGCGAGAGATAAGAATCTAATCTCAACTTCCTGTAAGTGGTTGTCCAGTTTGTCCAGCACCGTTTGTTGAATAGGCTGTCATTCATCCATGTTATATTTTGACGCCCTTTGTTAAATATCAGGTGTTTAAAGATTTGTGGGTTTGTCCCAGTCTTCTATTCTATTCCATTTGTCTTCATGACTATTTTGATACCAATACCATTTTGTTTTGGCGCTATAGTATACTTTTAGATCTGGTATTGCAAAATCACCTGTTTAGTCTTTCTTGCTTAATAATGTTTTAGCTATTCTGGGTTTCTTGTTATTCCAAATTAATTTAATAATTGCTTTTCCTATATCTGAAAAGAACAGCATTGAAATCTTGATGGGGATTGCCTTGAATCCATATAGTGCTTTTGGCAGAATGGCCATTTTAATTACATTAAGTCTACATAATCAAGAACATGGAACATCTTGCCATCTTTTCAGGTGTTCTTCAGTTTCTGTCTTCAGTGTTGGATAATTTTCATTGTAAATGTCTTTTACTTCCCTTGTTAGTTGCCAAGTACTTTATTCTTTTTGAAGATGTTGTGAATGGGACCAATTTCCTGATTTCTTCTTTTGCTCTGTTATTGTTGGCATATAGGAAAGCTATTGATGTATGGACATTGATCTTGTAGGCTGCCACTCTTCTAAATCTGTTTATAAACTCAAGCTGTGTTTTAGTGGAGTTTTTTTTTTTTTTTGTATCTTCCCAATATAGGATCATGTCATCAGCAAATAGGAATATTTTCACTTCTTCTTTTCCTATTCCTATCCCTTTGAATTTTTTTTCTCTTGCATAATTGCTCTAGCTAGAGTCTCAAGGGCTGTCTTGACTAAAAGTGGGGAGAGTGGGCAGCCTTGTTTTGTTCCTGAGTTTAATGGAAATGCTTTCAGCTTTTCTCCATTTAGTATTATACTACATGTTGACCAGTTCTAAATGGATTCTTAACCATAAATTGTTACAGATTTTATGGTTCAGAGGAATTATCTTTATCTCCTTGAGCTTTGGGTTCTGGTCTGTGGAAAGGGTCACAAAAAATCTCCCCCTCAGGTAACATGGGTTCCTCTTCTGAACAATATTTTGGGCCTGCATTTCTCGTGCAGATAACAGGCTGATGATTGTGACATATCCTGTCCACTTAGGCCAGGCAGGGCTGCAGGTAAATTCTTTGGGGTCAGCATAACAGGCAACGGTTCCCTTAATCTCATGCACCCACCATTTACATCTGTCTATCCCCTGTCCCATCCCAGCTCCACAAAAGAAGTACTGGCCACATAGATGGTTTTCTTTAAAGAGTGAATGGAGTAACACTGCTCACTTACTTTGTTTTTTCACAGTACTGAAAATTGAACCAGGGTTTCAGGCATGCCAGGAAGTGCCTCTGAGTTACATCCCCAGCCCTAAACATACATAGCTTTAAAGTCTACTTTAAGTTTTACTTGCACTTTAAGATTTAGTTGCAGACTTTTCTAATGAAATGATATCATGGAACTCTGTAGATGGCATGGGTAATACAAGCAGTACCGTATTGCAATCTACAAACAGAAGCAGACAGTCATCTGAATTATTCCACTTTAAATCACTGATGTCAGAGTTCCACCCATCAAACTAGGATTTGCTAAATGAACACACACCTCAAGAGCCTTTCATTCCCCAAGTGAGTACCTGTATAATGCCCTGCCCTGGGAAGTGTCCCTTCTTGGGGATGTCTAGTACTTATCTTTCACATCCACAAATTATTAGCAGTCACCAGCTTGTTCTCTGCAAGACCTGGGAAGAGCTGCTTGGCACAGTGCATCCTGTGTCAAAGTTTGCAAAGGGCAGGACATTTTGACAGAGCTGTGTCTGGGAAGCACCACACACAGCAGCCAAAGGTCAGGCAGCAATGTGACCAGTAGCTTTCCTGTCACTAGAAGGACACTCCCCAGGCACAGAGAAAATCAATCCTTCAGGAGCCTTCCAACAAAAGTTTAGTTCAAGACAAAAAAAGAGTAAACTCATTTTAATTGATTGATTGGTCAGTAGAAAGCTTTGTGATGGTTCTGTTGGTGGCATAAACTTAACTCTGTCCTTATATAGGCTTCCTTATCTGAAATTATATGGAAAACTGAATGTGCACTTGGACCCCTGAAAGCTCATCAGCAGTGACTACTCAGGTGTTGATTTTAATAGGTTCAAAAAAACAATGTAAAACATTTACATATAAAATAAAAATTCATAATTATCTGTATAAAAAGTTTTATATTGCACCATTAGAGTTGATCAAGAATCTGTGAGCTTGAACCATGGGCCTTTGGAAAGCACAGCCATAATTTCAATTCAACATTTTTGGGGGGATTAGAGAAAAAAAACTTAGAACTCTGAGACCCTCCTTTGGCTCCAGAAAGTGAATTGACATATCTTCCAGGCTTGACCTCTGAAAAAAAGTTGTATATTTCAGATAACAAAAACGTTGCCTATCATTTTATGATTAGAATACTAGTTTGGCTTACCCGTTTTGTTATCTCTGTTGCCTTCACTATGCCGTTAACACCAGCTTGCTGTGTGGGCTGATGTTTAACAATGCTATAATACTGTCAAAGTTTTTTTTTTACCTAGATTACAAAAGCTGTACATTCTCGTGGAAAAGGCAAACGCTAACAATATGGAAAAGTCAAACCCGTAAATCAGCAAAACATATTCTGTGGAGTTTGGTCCCATTTTAACACTCTCACAGGGGCTGCGGCAAATGCCTCCTTCCTAGTCTCCCTGTCCCTCTCAGGCCCACAGCTTTCTCTGCTCACAGCAGCCAGAGCACTTCTTCCAAGTAAGGCAGATCAGCCGTGCTCATATTAAAGCGCATCTGTGGCCCCCAGTGTGCCCCGGTGGAATCTCAAGCCCTTGCTAGGACTGACCGGTCCTTGGGGGACCAGCTCCCTCCTACCGTCTTCCCCAGCTCTCTGAAGACTCGGGACCCCACCCTGGGGCCCCTCCATGCTTTCCTGGCTTGGGTCTTGGCACTTGCCCAGCCTCTTGCATCTCCTCCCAATGACTTCATTTATATTCCCTCTCCAGGAGGCTCTTTCGGAAAAGCAGCTGCCCTTGCCTCTCCCTATCCCCTGATTCCTTTATGTTTTCCTAACACCACTCTTTACTGGTACTCAGTTTTGAACCTGCTACTTCCTCTCTCTAGAATGTGAACTCCACCAGGGCCAAGACCTGTTCACAATTATATCCCAGCACTGGAATTGACGGTGTCCAGCAAGGAGTGGGCGTGAATTACTCTCTGAATGAAACTCACCCAAAAAGTCATCACTACTAACACATGAGTGTGATTTCTCTTTATATTTTCTACATCCACAAATTGATTTTCAATGATATTGCTGTCAGAATTTCAGTGTGTGTGTATGTGTGAGCATTCAGTTATCTTCAAGTCCTTTCATTTTTTTCCCTGGGAAAGAAACAGAACCTGTTTAATCAATGTGTCAAAAATATTTGTCCCACAGTTACGTGGAATTTGGAAATTGTCCTGCTCTGTATTGTAACAAAAAAGTATGATAAGTATTGAACACTTGCACAAAACTACATGGACAGCAACTTTCGTACTTCAGTTGAGTCCTGTGTGGATGACCCCTCCGGTTTGCATCTTTGGGGTTCCTGGAGGCTCCTTATCCCCATCCTATAAGCAATGCTGCATGGTAGCAAGCCCTCTCTACTCCTATTGACCCCCTCACTATGGAGGTGGGTTCTGTTGCTCTCCTGGATCTTTCTTTTTAACTGGATTCCACTCTTCTACTCCTATGCAATGGATCGCTACACTGTGGTTATTAATCTGAATCCACTCAAGATCCCCCAGTTTGGGCCCCTTTGGATCTTGGATGTCATATACACCTTTGAAGTAGATGGAGACCTTGTCTATCTTATTTGTGTCTGTGTCCCCTTTGTGTATATGGCCTTAAGTAGGTGGTAAATAGATCATTCTAATCAGATGAAAAAAGGAATGAATGAATGAACTAAAGTGAAACTGTTATTATTTCTATTTGAGTTTTGTTTCGGGTTTGCGAACCCTTCTAGCAAGCAGCCCCTCATTTCCATTTTGACGAAGACCTACTGTCTTCTGCTCGCTTTCATCCCCTTATTTCATTTCTTCTTTTGTCCCTTGTATGCAGTATAGTCACCTTCTGGCTGGGACATCCTCTAATACCTTTTAACTGATGTTTCTCTGTCAGTTAGACTGGTAGCAATTAGAAAGGGTAGCAACTGAGGATGAAAGGAAAGAAGTGTTTTCTTGCATTACTGGAAATGTGTAGAATTACATGGACAGAAAGCAAGCCAACAGCAACAATTAAAAATAAAATCGGTATGTTCTTCAGAGGAGCGGTCCCACTCCACAGATCTCCACCACAGAAAGCAAAAGGGCAATGGATAAGATGCCTCCGCATGATGGCGTCAGCTGTAGCACTGCTCAAAGTGATTTAGGAAACGAAAACAAACACCCACCAAAAGACAAATAGTGTAACAAATAATCAAACACCCACATCATAGGACAGCCATGAATTTACGCTGTAATAGAAGCGGAGTTTTGAATGAGAGAAGAAAATCAGAAAAACTTACATATGATGGTATCGATTCTGTCAAATAAAGTGATCACCAGCTCTTCCATGTGTAAATACACAGACTCATGCAGATAAATTCTAATCAGGTATGGAAATTGACAAGTGGGTTTTCTGGGTCTTGAATGGAACTGAGGATTCTGCGCTGATGCAAATGGAGGAGAAAGAGAGGGGACAGGAGAGGACTGAGCCAAAAACAAACAGAAAGATGATTTTTCAAATGGTCACACCCATCTTCTTTAATAGAAACAACAGCAAGAGTTAGGTAATTCTTACTTGGTGCTATACACTGGTCTAGAGCTCAGTGCATTGCTTGATCTTCCAGCAACTCTACAAGGTAGATACTATTGTAATCCTCATTTTTACATAGAAGTTAAAGTGCTATTTAAAATCATACAGCTAGAAATAAAGGCCTGCATTTACATACAGTCTGGCCCCAGGGAACATACTCCTAAGCACGCCTTTTGCTGTCTGAGTGTTCGTGCAAAGGCTACCAAAAAGAAATAATCTTAATGACGCATGCCAAAGATGGTAGTTAGCAAGATAGCATTGGTTATAAATTGTGCACTTTACTAAACTAGATTAATTTCTCCCTTTAGTTGTAGCCAATTGCATTTATCTAAAAAAATTGGGGTTTAATTACATTTAGTGTGAGCTAAGATCACTCGTCCACTAATGACTGCTGTTCTGAAAGGATTAAATCTTCCTGGATTGTATCATTTACTCCTAAAGTGACCTGTTCTCCCAGCTATCAAACAACTAAGTATCAAGGACCTCATTTGCACAGCTGTTAACAGGAGAGATTAACTGCTTCCTATACCTGCTCTTTAGATATGATTCTCCTGCTCCTTTTAGATAATCCTAAAAGGTCACCTCTTGTGATCAGTACCAGGACACTAAGGAGTTTACAGTAATACCAGGGACCATCTTTCATTTGGTGAAGAAGGATCAAAGTGAAGGAAATTGTATTCTTTGAAATTAAATTCATAAAGATAACACAAACTTGCCATCTGAACAAATAACTTGATTACTTCAAATAAAGGAGGCGGGGCTTGAGCCCAGGTTTCAGCTGGACACTCTGCCTTCCCTGGGAGACCCTGACCATCAGAAGGCACCCTTAGGTCTCCTTCACTAGGAAGATTTCTGAGTCCTAAATCTTCCTGCTGAATTGCTTAAGCGGCTATCTGAAGAAGTGACAGATTTGGCTCCTCTTGAGAGACACAGCTTCCGTTGCAAATTCATCCTCTGACATGCTGGCTTCCAAATCAGATCCTCTGACTTTGCTTGGCTTGAATTTGTCCTCCCAGGTTTAATCATCTCTGAGTAAGCTGATAAAATGGAAATTTTAAATTTGCTGAGAGGGGAAACCTCGGTCCATGTTGGCCTCCCAGGCCTTCCACCCACAGTCCCACATCTGTGGGCTGCAAAGTCTCCCAGCGAAAGGCCTCTGACCACAGAACAGCCTGTCTTTAAAGATCTTGACATGCATCAAAATGCATATTTGGGCTTGGAAGAGTGATGCCTGGGGTGATTCTGAAGGAGACCTCAGAGAGGGAGGGAATGAAAGATCCTTTCCTTCCTAAAGAGATGGAGCAAGCATTGGAATGCCTAGAGGGAAACTCTGATGACAGAGAAGAGATACATTGGGACAGAGGTTAAAGGTGGACAGAGATGTTTCAGAATTATCAAGGCAGTCGTTGTCACTAAAGCACTCAGCCAAAAGAGGTCACTAAGAGACATGAGGAAAGGGAAAGAAGCTCAGGGGTCAAGGACAGACTATTCTGAAAGAAGTAGGAAGATTTGGTAAGAGAAGAAGGATGAATAGAGAGTGAACAGATTCATCTATAATGAAAGCAAGCGCTAAAGAAGAATTAGCAGGATTTGCAGGGTAAATGGAAGAATGGATGGATTGGCATTAGGTGGAAATCAATGGGTTTTAATTATTACCACCCCAAAGAGTAAGGACAATGGGGGCAGGGCAGTGGATGATTATACAAAATAAGGCCATTCCTGGTTAGAATTAGTTAAATTCCCTATAGATGGTTAGGAGCACTAGTCTCTTAAAGAAATCCAATTATTGAGTTTATCACAAGAGGAACATAGGAATGCATGTAACTCTTCACATCTAGCCAATAATCTGCCTTCATAAATAAAGTAGTTGCCATTCCCTAATGGGAACAAAGGGGAGGGCTCACAGATCCTTCTGGAATTGCAAAACTCCTAGGCATCCTAGCTGCTTTCCATATCTTGACTTCATTCTGCACAGATTTTTCCTACAACTGCAAATGACATTGAAAATCCCAGCTTAGAATTCTATAAGACAGAAGCATGAAAATATAAATTCAAGAAAGAGAAAGGTTGCTATAAAAGACAGCTGTCACAGTTGGAAGACATTTAAAGAACTCATCACATGTGTGATGGCAGAGAATTAAGGGGTATGTCAAATAGCAAAGCACACGGATTCAGGATTCAGATAGCAGCAGCAGGAGTGTGAGGTTGGCCCAGGGACCATTGCACAACAGAACAAAGAAGGGGAATGAGATGCTGCCCTTGATTATGTGGGGTTTTCCCTTTCTATCATTAAGAAAAGAGGAAAGGGACACCAGCTTAGGGAGTTCCCTAGTAAGGACACCATGAAGCAGGACAGACACACTCACTGTGTTTAACAATATTTCAGCAAATTCTTAGTTTTGAATCAAAGCATTGAAGACATTTAGAAAAGTTCATATTTGAAATCATGGGATGACTAAACTGATTTAAACAGTTGTTCCAGCTACTAAAACTTAGAAACTAATATAAAAATCAAAATTAGATTAATTTGAATGTTAACTGATAAGATGGGAAACGGTACTCATGTTCTGCATTATTGTATTGCCTTATACCTCATAGCTGATAATGTTGTGAGCTAATCTTATTCACGGTACTAACAATGTGAAAGAATGTTTTATGCCTACTGGAATTTTGACAATGGAGTGTTGGACAGAAAGAGTTTACCTTTTCCTCACTTTTACAATTTTGCTCTTGTTGGTTTTTCATTTTATTATCTCAATTATTTACTTCTTAGTTAAGCTTACACTTTACTTAATGTCCCATGCCTCTTCACCCTCCCCACCAAAAATACCTTGTGATAGTTTCCACGTTCCAGGCACGCACATTCAGAAGGTAGTTATCAAGCAATAAGGACTTTGCCTAAGAATTCCTATTTCAAAGGCTATACACTACCAGTTAATCAAACAATAGAAATCAGAGTTAGAAATACTGGAGAAATCTTGGGAAAATAAGCTATGCTTTTACCCCTCCATAGTAAACTGTGATTTCAAGAACGCCACACTATAAACTACAAAAAGGGCAACGGAAAGATAAATCTCCAGTAGCCATCAAGATTCAGCATTGGTCTTGGTTGATGCCCTTGGGAACTGAACCTGGAGATGGGGATTTTCATGCTGCAGGTTGATTGGGTCATGCCTTTGGAAATGCTCCTGTGAGGAAGTGAGAGAAAAAGGTTCAGAGAACCACACTGCGGGTGCATCAGACACCTTACTTGATGCACCGAGAGTGTTAAACCTGAGACAGCTCTTTAGAGATGTCCTGAAAGGAGGCATTGGGACCTTGAATGTCTACACTGAGCAGTTATTGGATGCAGACCCCTTCAAACCCAAGGTAATTCCTGAGAGGGACTCAGATATGAACAGTCTTCAGAGAACTCCACCTTTTGGAGAAACATGGTTCTAAGGGGAGGACCAGGAGACAGGCAGCAGGACTCACCAGGTTCACCCTGTGCCTCCTGGGTCCATGGTTCATCAATGCATCCTGGGACGGCTTCCCTGGGGTCCACTTTAATCTGCTTTCCTAAATATTCTTACAAGAGGACACTTATTGCAATGAAATAAAATCCCAGGTACTACCGAGGCCCTCAGGGAGATAGTATACACATCTCCCTGCTCCACTACCTGTTCTAGATTCCGCTAACCCTTAATCCACCCCTCTGTTGTTGGAAGGCGACGCGAATCATGGAAAGAGCCACACTACTGTGCCTTGGGGGTCGGAGATGCCCCTCTCCAGGTCCTACTTCAGTGTGGTTGCTGCACATCCATTTACTTCCAAACCAGTCTGGGGAACACCCCAGACGCTTCTGCAGATTTGATGCCAAACATTCCTTCCTGCTGCACTGTATACCAGATGTGCTATTCCTTCCTTCCTGATGGCCAGGGTCAAAGTAAGCCTCATGACCTCTCTATAGAGGGGCTCTGAGTGGTAGGAGGTGGCCCACATTCATGTTTAATGCAAATGTTAATGAATTTCCACAGAAAAGTTTCTTCTGGGAACGAGAGCCTTCCCCTCAGAACATAATTACAGGGACATGTATGGGAAACACAAATTATCCAAGTGGATCACCAAAACTGGTGGCAAACGCAGCCATTTGTATTTCCAACTCTGGGTTCACGGATTCACATATTCCACCTACTGCTGATACAGCTCCATCCCATCTTCTCACATGATGTGTTTCAGAGCATCATCCCATCTTAACTGTGTTCAAATCACTAATTCGAAACCCAATTGCCCCCTTCCTCTGGCTGCTGAGACAAGAGTTTCCTCTGCTTCTTCCAGCTGGTAGTGTCTGCCCAGGTTAGCAGGCCCGAGAGGCTGCTGACGCACAGCTCTTGACAGGGCCAGCGCCTTCCAATGCTGCCTGAGACTTCAGGAGCTCACTACCAATTTCTTCTTCCCTCTGAGTTCTTGACTTAAGAGTTCAAAGGATGAAATTCATAGACCAGGATGAGTGAATGGAAGAATGATTTGTTGAAGAAACAGGAAACAAAAGTCTTGAACTGTGCGAAAGAGTACCTCCACCTGAGTGTGCGCAGCTAGGGGTTTATACAGCACTCGGGTCACTGCTATTCCTCCAGACTTATGCAAAATAGGGTTTGAGAAAATTATCAGTGTTACTGGTTCAAAGTTATTAGGGTTTAGAAATGCACTAACACTATTGGTCCAAATTTATGCTAATAAGGGTTTGGAAACCCGTCAAGGCTTTTGGTCAAATCTCAAGCCCCAATTTTCATTCAGGTTTGCCTTGCCTTCATTTTCTCCTGCTTGTTGGGAAGCCAGGAGGTTATGAGTGAATCGTGCTTGTTCAGTGCGGGCTGAGAGAGAGAGGTCTGGAGCTGAAGAGACAGTGGAGAGGGATCAATCAGCAGGGTGTCCATAAGGTGCCCAGGCCTGGCCACCCAACATGACAGGTCTAACAGTCTGAGTTGGTGCCCTTAGGTCCACTGCACTTTCCTGGCAGGCTTCAAGCACTGTGCTTGCCCCTTGCAGTCCAAAACACCTGGGCGCCACTCAGCAGCTCTGCAGCGTCTACTCAGGGCTCCATTGCTCCTCTGCCCTTTCTTGGTAATGATCAGTAGGCCAGCTGCACGACTTGAGTGCCGGGAATCCAGATCTTTACTTCACCCTTCCAGACAAGGGGCATCTAGCTGATGTGGTGTGTAATGGTACCAGTGGATCCCAAGGTCGGGAACGGACTGCCCCGCCTTCTTTTTCATAAGGTGGTTCCTTGTTTCATGGGAAGTCCCATGTTATTGGAAGAACACTCAGTAAGTCCTTACATAGTGGTGCTGTGGTCCCTTGAATAATAATAAATGCAAGCTCGTCTTTAAAGTACATGTCTACGCTGGTCAAGATGAAACAGTTCTCTTTCCATGAGGGAAGTGACCCAGGGAAATCAGCGTGCCACTAGCTGGCTAGTTAGTGTCCTCAACAAATGATGCCATGTTAGGGTCTCCCAGGGACTGAGCTGTTGAATATTCACCAACAGGATTGACTAGATCAGTCTTCTTGAGTAAGACCCAAGCCACAGGGACTGCACATGGCCTCATCCCTATCACCCTGAAGTACTCCGTTCAAGCACTCCGGTGCCCACTGGGCTGTGGAGCACAGTGAGACAGTCTGCCTAGGATTAACAGCTGAGTCTCTCGTTCCCTTGCTGGTGTGCTATGCCCTTCACAGTGCTTGATCTCTGGAGGGTTGTATCACTTGGTACAAAGGTTTCCACACATTCTTCCCCTTTTCCACAACTCTTAGGCTTCCTTTTCCCACAGTCTTTCTTGAGATTTCTGAGCAATGGACAAATCCACCTCCCCTGCTGTGAGCCTGTGTGCACACTCCCAGCACACAGCCCCTTTCTACCCAATGCAATGGCCAGGCACCCTGCCCAGTACTTTCTCCTCACTGTGGTCTCTCAAGGCAACCTCTTGAATGACACTGTAGTGTTGTGTTCTTGGACCAACATGGCGGGCAAATTCGTCTGTGACTTAAACTTTGTCTCTTTTCTCTTCCATTAGCTCATTATCAGCTGGCCCTCAGGTGCTTGCTAAGGGACAGCTGTTCGTGCAATGTCGAGGTTGGCATGAAAGTCCATGCCACCTGCTGGAGCAGCTTACCTGTGTCATCTTTGCCTACTCACGCCCCATCTTAGATGTACTCTTTACATGTTAAGATAGACTGCACTGGGTCTATGTGATTTTTTGACTCCATGGATTTAAAAGCTCATGCTTCCCAGAAACTGAGTGTTGTCCTCCTACCCAAAGAGCACAGGATCCTCTAGATCATGGACTATGGTAGGGATGTGTATGTTATAGTTTGGACTGGATACAGAGCCCTTTCCTGAGTACACTCAAAATGGGAGGTGTCTTTGCTATTGGATAAATTAGTTGGAGAAGTAACCCTAAGTGTGATATATTCTGCCTCCACAAGTTGAAGAGACCTGTTAAAAGTATTTATCTTGACAACAGATGTAATAGACACAAAGCAAATAAATCAGCTACAAATGGACCAGTTATTTGAGCAGTGATAGTCTGCACCTCCCAAAGTCTTCCAGATGTAGGTATGAACCAGAATGGTAAATTAAATATGGATATGATGGAAAACTCTTAATTCTTTAGCATCACCAGGATTGGCAATATCTGCTAGTTTCCTAATAAGTGATAAAGCTTTTTGTTTACCATCTTGATTCATTTGAACAAAGAAATCAATTTCAGAGACTTTAGTTGCCCTTTCTCAATGTGGTAGCTTTTTGGCCACGCTCCAGTAAATCAACACAATGGTTCTACCAACTCTCAAGTATTTCCATGCCTATTATAAATTTGGTGACTAGGAAAATAAACACTGGGTATATATTTAGATCCACCAAATCCCCTATAATATGAACCTGGGACCCATTTATCACCCAGTCTACTGTTTCTCGAAACACCTGGATATTTCCTTTTCCTTGGTGTGTAGCTCCTCTGTGTATAAGGATATAAGAAACTTTGATGAAGATCCAGAGAAATTGGACTTTATTAACCAGCTGAGAATTTACAGGGTCTGTCCACTCTGGGAGGTTCACCTCTTTTTCAGTTAACGAGCTCTGGATTTAAAAACTGGCTAAGTGGTAGATCCTAGGAAAGGGACCATGACTTCTTATTATAGTGGCTGTGCTCAGTCCCCTGATCATCAAAACTTTATGTATTTTTATTGTACATACTGACAAGTACTACTGGTGACTCACCATCTACATTGCCATCTGAGAGGTGTTCTAAGAATCTGCTAGCTCTTTGCAGGTCAGGTCCTCATGACTGTCATTACAAACTCACACTGTTCATTATAACTGCAGCCACCTTGCTTTTGATGTTTAAGCCCTGACACCTGCCCACTTATTTCCAGAGCCTGCCATCTGACTTGCTATTGGGGAAACCAGTTTTTCAAACACCATCTTCTCTTATGTACCAGTCATATAGACAGCTACTGTTGGGCTTCTCAGTAACGACAATGCTTCTCCAAGCCATTCGTTCTGTTTCATTTTGGAGAATGGAGTGGACTGTGGGCATAGTGCCACTGAATGATGTCAGTTGGTGAATTTCCTGGTATTACATAATACATGCCCTCTAGAATAGCCACATTGCATTTTTTGATCTCTTCTTCTACATTCTGTGACCACTATAATAGCACACTTTTCATTTTACGTTTTATACACCATCGCATCGTCCATGCCTCCAAGAGCCATTGCAGCAGTGCAAGGCTTTGTCTCCTGAGACTCCCATGAGGGTATCCTTCTTATCTCAAGGAAAGCGTGCCTTTTGATCAAGTTCTCTCAGAATGCAACCCCCCATGCGTTTCCTCAATCCTGCTGTACATACGAGTGCCACCTTTCAGGTTATTTAGAGAATGGGCAATGGGCCTCTTAACAGGTCAGTACATGTTCAGTTAAGTAATATTTGACTTCACCTAACGTAATAGTCAGGCAGCCAAGAGGAGTTATTGGAAGACATTGCAGAGGGCCCATACCTTGGCTTGAAAGGCAGAGCCTCTGCACGTTTTAAGCCCAGAGGAAAGGATATTAAGTCCTTAACAGAAAGCATTGGGCCATTTCCGTAGAATCAGAGAAATCAGAAGTGCATATTAACTCAAGAGTTCTGAGCGCATTGAAAAATCGGTTTCTTGCAAACCTCGGGTCACGACTCCTTCCCAGCCAGGACCCTCAAATTGCCACTGCTGGCTCTGAGTGCAGCTTTCTCAAGAGCACCTCTTCCTCGCATCCTGCATCTAATCTTCAGGTTATTGTCCTCTGGTGCAGATGTCTCTGTTGCCAAGAGGTCCTATAGCTTTCAATCTTTGCTTTAAATTGCTTGTTTCTCCAACGCATCCATTTCATCCGGTAAAAGCCATCTAGTCTTGTGATCCCTACTTCCCTGGAACCTCCTAAAGGCCTGAGATGTTTTACATGCCTGTGCATGCCTTCCACTGGCTTCCTATCCCAGTTATGTGTATTGGGAGTGATAAAGTTCCCATTAAGTGGGCTGAGAGAGTGATCCAACTCCAAATCCCTTTATAGAGTCTGCCTCATGGGACCACTTGGGGCACTACGTGCTAAGTGGGAGATGGAGATTTATTAGGGCAGTGGAGTGGGGCAGGTTCTGGGAGACACTTGCACAGAGAGGAAGGCAGGACTGTGCAGAGCAATGAGGTGCACTGAGCTGCAGAGAGGGCTCAGATGCTCTCACTGGAGGCTCTGAGGCGGGGAAAGTGCTGTGAAGATGTCTCTAATACAGCAGGACCCAGAATCAAGCCCCCAAATTGACCAGCCACTGAATGCAGCCTGCCTTATGGAGGGCAATGTTAGGCAAAGCTTCTTCCTGTGTGGCGAGGGCATGAAGAGTAAGCACATGGTCTTGGTTCCTGTTTCCTGGCACACAACTAAACCCTTGTCATTTCCCAAGTGATGAGAGCCTTTTGCATCCTCATGAGATGAAGGGTGGCTGGAGGCCCCTACCGAGTTTCAGGATGGGAGCTGATTGCAAGAAGACCAAAAATGATCAGTGTGGTGACTTTTAGCCTTGGTTCTCTTAAACCCAAACTTTAAAGACTGACAACCTCAAGGTTTGATCCTTTCCTCCTTTCTCTTCCCTTTTACTATTCCTGGAGCAAATTCTTTGCCATGTCTCAGACAGCTGCTACAGCATGAAACCCAGCTACAAAGACTCTGTGGCATTCATCTCACATGTGCCTCTGCATTTCAGCCAGAGTTCAAGTGATCTGGTCCTGAGCTGGCTTATCTTCAAGCTGCAAGTGGGGTCACGCCTGCTGAGAGGACTTGTGTGCTTCTTGGACCACAGCCCTCGTAGGCTGGTGAAAGGCCAGAGTGCAATAGGAAAGCCCTATTGCATAAGTGTATTTCAAGACTGCGTCACATTTTCTAACATGCCATCAACCAAGCTATGTCCTATGGCGAGTCCAAAGTGACAGAGGAGAAAACTGCTCTCTTGCAAGAGAGGAAGGAGATTTTACATTAACAGTCTTCAAATCTACATTAGTCCTTTGTTTATGACTAATGATGACTCTCAGTATTTATATCATCAGCTTGGGATTTCTTAACCTTGACCTAGGTATATAGCTATCTGCTTAACATCTCCAAAACTGAATCCTCACAGACCCTTCAACATTACACGTTCAAAACTCAGCATCTTCACTGCCAGATCTCACCTTCCTTCGTACCTTCCTAGATAAGCAATCAGCACCAACGTTCACTGAGCTGCGTGGTCCAGGCAAGGAGGACAAGCTGCCACTATCTCTTGCTTGTGCTGGAGGAAAAGTCCCCTAACTCTTGAACCCCACATTGACTTTGCCTCCCCAAACTCACAGACTCATCCTCCACTAAGGCAGGGAATGCTATTCCCTGTTCTGGCCCAAGACCATGCACACCACACACTCCACCTTCAATAGATCCAGTAGGCTTGCTTGCTTCTTTTTCTTTTTTAGTCTATGTCCCTACCTTACCAAATACTCTTCTGGTTCATGAAAGATTTGCTTTTCCCCTGCCTGAGGGTCTGTGCTCATACTAGTTCACCTTTTAGAATGCTGTTGTTTTTTTAACCCTGAAACACCTGATCTTTCTTCATCTTGCACAGGTTACCTCGAAAATCACTCCACCTATTAGAACATCGAGCATTCTTCATTTCCTCAGGACTCAGAGGAGAACTGTGACTACGTAACCAGTTGTGGCCTGCTCGTCCTTCTGCACTGTTACGTCCTCTGCTCTCACAGGGCCCGTGCATGATGTCTGGGTTACTTCTGTAGCCCTGGAACCTGCTGGGTAAGCAGTCAGTCAGTAATTGATCATTTCGTAAGTGAAGACAAGAAGAGCGTCAGCGAACCCGACATCACCAGAGCTCTACCACGGCTTACAGGCACCTAAAAAGACGTACAGTCACTTATAGGTAAATTTATTTAATGCTCAGTCTTATTATTTCCCTCAATTACCTTCTTCCATGTAATGCCATGGAAATTAGAGAAATTTCCCAATGTCATTGAATCAATTAGTTGCACAATTGGAGTCAGAGTTGCTGGACCTGTATTTTTTCTTCCCATGCTGGTTATAGTAATTCAAAAGACCATGCTTTTTTAGAGCTGCAGAGTTCAAATTGACCTTGTAAACATGTATTTACACCTATGATATTCTTAGAGTATTGCTTGCATAAATTAAATTAAAAGTAGTATCATTTAATAAGAATGAAATAAATGAATAATAATAGTGACTAAGCAATGAAATATGAACAAGTCCACATATGGAGAGAAAATCATTGTAAAACACAAATCTAAGGAAGAAGACCTATGCACATTTACAAAGAACTCTTAAGATTCAATTTTAAGAAAAACAAACAACTAAAAATTGTCAAAACATTGATAATTTCACCAAATTAAATCACAATAACAAACCACAAATTGAAGAAGCTCAGAGAACACCAAGCAGGATAAATATAAAGCCAAATCAACATAAAATAAAAACAACAAAACAATCCACAGGAAATCAAAGATAAAGAAAAAATACTGAAAGGTAGAGGAAAAAATGTCCTACCAATTAGTGAAGAAGATAAGAAAAACAACTAGTTCTAAAAAAGAACTCACAGGAATAAGGGAATATAGTGAAATATTTAAGGCTAAGAGGGGAAAAAAAAAACCAACTCTCCAAAACAGTAATCTAGAATTTGTTACTTTATGAATTTATACTTTAAAAGTGAAAGAGAAGTAAATAGTTTCTCAGACAAAAATTGAGTTGTGCCTTGTAATAATTACTAAAAGAAGCTTGTTAAAGAAAAGGAAAATGATATGAATCAGAAACTGCATTCCACATGAAGGGAAGTAGAAGAGGAAAGAAGGAATGAGGGGGTAAAGTGGAAACCTTTATTTTATCATTCGGTGTGTGGGTGGATGTGTGGTGCTGGGGTGGAACCCAGGGCCCTGCACATGCTAGGCAAGTGCTCTACCACTAAGCCACAGCCCCAGGCCTGTATTTGTTATTCTTGGTTGATCTGCCAGGTAAGTTTGTTGCACTTCTGTTTTAGTCAGAATTCTCGTTGCTGCGACTGAAGACTTGACAAGAACAATTTTAGGAGGTATTTTAGGGCTCACAGCTTCAGAGCCTTGGTTCATGGAAGGCCAGCTCCTTTCTTCGGGACTCAAGGTGAGGCTGAACAGCATGGCAGCAGACCTGGGTCCAGAGAGACAAGAAGCTCCAGGCTTCACATCAGGAAGCAGACCAGAGAGAGGAACTCTAGCCCAGATACAGAATATACTCCAAAGGCACAGCCCCAGTGACCTACCTCCTCCAGCCACACCCTACCAGCCCACAATTAATTCCCTAGGAGAGATTAACCCCTTAGCTGGAATAAGGCTTTTATAACCAGATCATTTCACCTCAGCCTCCTCAAATAGATACATGTGAGCTTTTCAGGGATACCTCACATTCAAATCATAACAACTTCTTAAAGGCAAAATAATACCTGGTTGCATGTGTATGTTCATGTGTGCACACACCTACATAAGCTCATGTGCAACTAAAAAGAATGACAAGAGTGATACCAGGGCTGGGAGGAAGAAATTAGCAGTGTTTTGTCATAGGGCACACATCCTACCTATATAGTGATATAGTACTATTTGAAAGTGCACTTGGATTAGTTGTAAAAATACATCACAAACTCCAGGACAAACACTAACTGAAGCTAAAAAAAACTCATGATATGAAAAGAAAACGGCATCATAAAAAATCTTCAGTTAAATTCACAAAAGGGAGAAAGAGTAGAAGACAAAAATAGGAGCAAAGAACAGAGCAACAATTAGAAAACAGAAATATGGTAGATATTAATTTAACTGTCAATCATCACTGAAAATAGTCTAAATGCGCTAACTAAAAGACATCATCAGAGTGGACCAAAAACATGACCTGCATGCATGTCACACAGACACACACACACACACACACACACACACACATAAATATTTTATTTCAAACATAAACACGTACCTAGATTAAAATTAAATGAATGGAAAATGCACAGTACTACCAATAATCAAAAGATAGCAGTAGTGGTTCCCTTAATTTGTTACAGAGTAGACTTTAAAACAAGGAATGTTAACAGGGGTAAAGAAGGGCATCATGCAGTGAGAGAGGGTCCAATTTTGGAAAAAGGCATAAAGTCTTTAGTGTGTATGAGCTTAGAAACAGCATAAAACTACACAAGGCACACACTGCTAGAAGTGCAGGGAGAAATAGAAAAACCAACTATCATAGATATAGATTCCAACAACCCTCCATCAAGTCGACAGATCCAACAAGCTGAAAATTCGTAAGAATATAACTAAACTGAATACCACAATCAATCAACTGGAGGAATTGTTAGCTATAAATTAGTTCATCCAACATCAACGAAATACATATTCCCAAGCTCTCCAGGAACCTTCATCATGATAGGCAACTCTCACCACAATACACACTTTAAAACATTCAAACTAATGGAAGTCATGCAATCTTTGTTCTCAGACCACTGTAAAAATAAACTAGAAACTATTCACAGAAAGATAACTGGAATTTTCAAACTCTACAGATATTCAATAACACGAAGATCAAAGAAGAAATCTCCAGATAATTTTAAAAATCTTATGAAATAAATGAAAACACAAAGCTTCTTGAAACTTTTGGGACACATCAAAATCAGTGCTAAGACAAAATTAAAGTTATTATATCAAGGGGCTGGAGTGGTGGCTTTTGGCAGCGGTTACAGCACTTGCCCGGCATGTGTGACCCACAAGTTCAAATCCCAGACCACATACACAAGGAAGTCTTGGAGCAACAAAAGGCACATGGAAAACTAAATGGAAAATTGTTTCTCTTTCTCTCACTGTCCCTTTAGTTAAAAAAAAAACATATTATATCAAAAGAGAAGAAAGATATTGGGGCTAGAGTGGTGTCTTAGTGGTTGCACCCTTGCCTGGCATGAGCGAGAGTGCAGGTTCAAACCCCAGCACCATGTACACAACGAGGTGTCTGAGCAAAGAAAGCCACATAAAAAACTAAATAAAAATTGATTCTCCCATTCTCTCTCTCTCTCTCTCTCTCTCTCGGACCGTCTCTCTTTAAAAAAAAGAGAAGAAAAATCTAAAATTAATATTCTACATTTCTGCCTATGGAAATTAGAAAAAGAAGAGAAAATTAAACATAAAATAAAGAGAAGAAGAAGAAGGTAAAAAAATGCAATGAGAAATTAATGAAATCAAAACAAGGAAACCAATAGGAAAAACCAATGGTACCAAAAACTGAGTTCTTTGAAAATATTGATAAACCAGTAGCTGTCTATCCAGAATAACTAACAAAAAATAAGAAAGGACTCAAATGACTTCTATCAGAAATTTCCAAGGGGACATCACTACAGATCTTACAGCCATGAAAATGGGAATCAAAGTGTACCATGACAACTCTTGAATGCCCAAGACGCAGAACACTAGCACGGGCCAGGACGCGTTGCAGCTGAAGACGTCATTCAGTGCTGGCAGGATTATCAAATGTCAGATGTCCTTTGGAAGGCAGTTTGGTCATTTCTCAGGGAACTAAACCTACATTCCCCACATTATATAGCTCCTCAGGGTTTACTCAAAGGTGTTGAAAATTCACGTCCACACCAAACCTCTGTGTGTGTGTGTGTGTGTGTGTGTGTGTGTGTGTTCATAGCAGCTTTACCTACGAGAGACAAAACTTGGAAGTAGCCAAGACGTCCAGCTGATGAAGGAGTAACAAACTATGGCACCCACATGAGGGAATGCTGTTCCTCAATGCAGAGAATTTTATTCCAAGTCACAACAAAGCATAGAGAAACACTCTACACCTACTGCTACGTGAAATGTGCCATCTGAAACGACTGCACACTGTACATTCTGACTGTGTGACCTCCCGGTAAGCCGGAACTCAGGAGACAACGAAAAGATCAGCAGTTGCTGGGGCCCTGGGGCAGAAGGACAGGGAAGCCTGAGGGATTCTTAGGACTATTCCGCATGATCCTGTAATGGTGGGTATTGTCATACATCTGGCACAAAAGAATACCGTGCAAAGTGCGGACACCGGTGGTAATTCAGTTCGTGGTTGTGTTTCAATATTCGCTTATCAACTGCAACAAAAGATGCGCATTCGGAGTTAATGACAAGGGACACTGAATACAGCGAAGGTGGTGGGTGTATGGAAACTCTGTTCTTTCTCTTCAGTTTTTCTGTAGATCTGTAACTGATCTAAAATCTAAAGACTATTAATAAAAATACAGGAAACTTTCATATTATAAATAATCTGTAGTTATTACAGGGGAAAAAAATTCCTTACTCCTTAGTGTTGAGATATTTGTGGTCCAACTGGGCTTCATAAATTATTTGTGTTTTGAGCGGAATCTTAAATAATGAAGAAGCCTGGAGAGAGCAAAGTATAATAAAAAAAAGGTTGGCTAAAAACAAAAGTGGTATCAACATTATTCTCTTCCGTTGGTAAATAACTTCAAGAGACGGTGCTGCAAAGTTGAACATTGAGCCATTTTTCTGGTGATAGCTTTCTAGGAGCAGTCCTTCTCTAACTTTTTCCTGCTCCTGCTGAATTCTTTTGTAAGATGGGTGTGCGGATGCTCAGCAGCTGTTGCCCTATGTCAGGAAGCAGCTTTACAACTAAGTCTCCCAGTGAAATAAATACAAATCCTGGGTTATAGAAGCTGCAGCTCTCGCTCAGGGGGCATGTACTGGGAATGGTATAATGGCTACCACCTGATATATGCAGAGGGAACGCAAGAGCAAAAAACGTTCCGTGCCTTTCTGAAAAATGATAGCCTCCCACAAGACATATGGAAACAACTGCTTTCCTGAATATGTAATGTCTCTGGGTGCAGACGAAGCCAGTTGGCTTGACAGATAACAGCGAGGAGAGAAATATATGGGCATTTCTCTTTGGGCCAAGAAGCAATAATGTGTCTTACTAGAGTTACTGCCTCTATTAAAACTAGATACAGGATATTAATTGCATTACACAGGAGTTAGGAACAAGGGCTCGAGCCCAGCTCCAAAGCAGCATGGAAACTGTCACTTCCCAGCTCAGCCTTCTCTAATTAAGTCCCAGTGGGGTCTCCTGTTCATTTCAGTAATGTGTTCTCCTCAGGATAAATGATATTTAAACACATAGAAAAAACCCTGCACTTAAAATGGCCACCAATCCAAGTTCTTCCTAGATGGTTGTAACTGTAGCTTGCCCCCCGTGCCTCCAAAGCCTGTCTGTGCCCAGTGTGCAGCAGTGGGTTAGTTGACACTCTGCCCCTTCAGAGCAGACCACAGTTAGGTCCTGTGTCCCCTGGCTATGTCAGAGCCCAGTGTCGGCAGTATGGGAAAATTCAATCTGAGAAGAACTGACCCAGAATGATAGCTGTGTGTTAGACATTTTTGTAGCTGTCTATTTATGTAGTTGCAGGGGCCAAGTGTTGTTTCCTTGGAAACTTTCAGCTAAATATAATTTTGATCTCCTAATCCGTGGGTGTCCCATCTGCAGATTCAGACAATCGAGGAAAGGAAAGACTGGCAAAAGAAAAATGCATCTCGCCTGAAACTGTACAGACTTTTATTTCTCATCAGTATTACCTAAACACTACAGGGTAAAAACAATTACACAGCATTTGCATTGCATTAGGTGTGAAAAGTCTTGCAGAGACGATTTAAAGTGCATGGGTGTGGAGAGGTTATTTGCAAAGGCCAGTGCTGTTTTATATAAGGGACTTGAGCACCCAGGGCCTCCTGGAGCCACCCCCTGCAGATACTCAGCTTTTCTTGGGAGGACAGAGTGCTGGGAGCCCACTGTGTTGGCCCCTGCACACTGCTCTCCGCTCAGCTGCATCCATCCCGCTCCAATCTGCTTGCACCTTTAAACCCACCTCTAGAGTGAATCCTGTTTTCCTTCTCAGCTGCAGTGCTCAAGACCCCTAGTACTCATTCCTCTTACCAGGGCACTCTTTGACCTCACTGAATTCCCAAAGCCAGGAAACAAAAGCCCAAAACTAAAAAAACAAGTTGTATAGTCATGGATATTTATTTTGTTCCTTTTTTTCCATGTCTTGAGGTTCCAGAAGTATAAATTATATCTTTGAATGAAAATATGCATGTATTTAGACACAGAATTAAAGTCAACTAATTAGATCATAAAGAAAGGCTGCCAGTTTCAGCACTAAACAACCCAAGAGGACTGACTTCACAATTGTGGTATATATTTGGGGCCATATCTGACCTGAACCAAAGTTGGTACTCTAGAAGGAGAAGCCACACTCTGATTCCACTGGCCGTTCCCACTCCCCAGATCCTCACGTGCTTCCCTGCTGCACTATTAATAAACCCAGTGAGTCCTCGGAGTACATCTATTCTATTATGCTATTATTCCATACAGTGGTATCCTGGGTTAATCAAGCCTCATTAACGATTGCTAACAGAGCCCCTCAAGCTTTCCAAGAATTCATTTCACAATACTGGAAATAACATCGCATCCCTCCCCTCCTCATATCCAATTTCAAATGCCCTAAAGCAAAGAATAAGAAGTTGGAATCTCAAAAAAAAAAGGTGTGTGCTATCTTTTGCGATGTCAAAAACATAGTCATTCCAGGGGTGGGTATTAGTTACTGAACAAATGGTATGAGGGCAAAACTGTGGCCACTTTGAAGACACACACTTTTCTCTCTGTCCTCTGGAGCACAGCGCTCCTAGAAGCAGAGGGCGGGAGAATCTGCTGTGTTCACCTGGTCATTCTCTCCTGAACATCCTGCAAAGTCATCAAGGCATTGCTCTCGAAGCTTCTAATGCAAGCTCCAGTAGTCACTGAGCCCATTTGGTGAGTTCAGTGCTGGTACCTTATTCGTCAGGGTGAATAAAATTCATATTTTTCTGCACCTCTTTAAAGCATTTTCATTGAGAGAGGTTAATGACTATGAGCATGTGCTATCTCAATAGCTAAGAGGTTTCTAGGTCATCAAGAACTCATTAATCTTCAGAATCTTTCCTGCCACGGGATCATGTGGGATGTTGGGGTGAAGGATGCTTTGCTTTCCCACTGGAAATGAAATAAAAGCCATTTTGATAAAGGTCCTGGAAGGTGGACTTGGTTCAGTTTGTTTCAACAGCAAAACAACCTCTTATTTCAGAGTGTGCTTTTTCATTTTGTTTAAGAAGATATCTTAAACACTGTCTTCCAACAATGATTTGCTATAGATGCTTCTGCTGACTATATCCTGCAGTAGACGGAAACAGTGTTCATTTTCCCACCTTTGCTGCCACTGCGTGTGGGTGGGGAAGGTATTCTGTGTTCCATGTCCTATTACCTACGTTTTCCTTTTCTAAGGGATTCCCTTCCTTCCACTGACCTTTCATTTATTTATGTATTTTAAATTTCCTATCTCCATCTTCTCCTCCAAGATGTAAGGCCATCTATTGCTTTAGAATATAAGTGTCACAAAAAATTAAAAATTAGAATTAAAATTAAAAAAATTAAAAAGCAATATAAGTGTCACACAATTGGAAGTCAAAAGTTTCTGCACAACAAGAGCAATGACTTTCATTTTGCAAAATACTTAGTACTGAGTATCCTCTTTCTCATCCAAGATGAGAATTTCCATGTCTTGCTGAAGGCTCAAAGCCATTTCAGCCAGACGGTGCAGGGGACAGCACAACTGAGAGTGGTTTCCTGTAGAATGTTTTTAATTGAAGTAATGATCTTGGAAGTTGGGAGCCCGGCAGGGCAAGAGACACAGATATTCCGATTAGACGAAGCGTGAGCGCAGGAGGGTTGGCAGCAGAATGCTTCTTCTACCTCTGGCCTGGAAAATCAGCCCATTGAAAGTGCAGCCAGCGCCTTGCTCTGTCCTCCAGCCCAGGCTGCACTGCCGATTAGTAAAAGCTGAGAGGTGGATGCTCGGGCAAGACAGCCCCACTCAGGGCTGAGTGACTCCCTAGCCTTCTGCCAGAAAGCACCATGAGGCTGTAAAAGCCCTGTGTTCCCACATCCTAATCAACACCAAATCAAAGGCAAACCCAGCAGCAATGGCTTACCCTTTGCCATCTCTTTTGCCCAATATCAGTGCAAGAACCACAAATCAAATCCACCCAGTGTGCTACTTTGATAAAAGAATCTGTGTTCTCACCTCTTATACTTCATAGATCAAATTTGATTCTTGAAGGAGATACATTTTCTCTAATACAAGATTTCATAAGATTTGTTAAGAAATTAATGTGTGATGTTTTCTTCTTGTGTTAGACAGTGGTCTGTAGAAATAATTAATTTCTACAGATAATTTTATTATAAATGATTAAAACCCTATATTCCATTTGTCTGTCTCCAAACTTCCAGAAATTCCATGGAAAGCCAATGAAAAGATGCACAGGTACAATCAAGTGCAAGATCCCAGCACTCCATAATGTCAATCATTCCACCTGCAAAATCAGGCACATTAGCCATAGACATCTTTCCAGAATAGAACCAAATGTGATATCCCCATTGCTTCCTCAGGAAGAAGAGTATTGGTATTAGCATTTAATGGCCAATAAGAATGTCTCATTTGAAAGAAAACCTGAGTCTATGTTAGGATAGTAACTTTGGTATATGTGAAGGTGATTGAAAGCCACAGAAATACATCCACCATAACTGCATGCCCAAGTTAACTTCCCCTAGCTCTATTTCCCCAAATGTCCACAGTCACCACCCTGAGGCGAACAAGAGCTTCAGAAAGGGAATATAATGCTTTTCTAATTACATATTAATATGTTACCATGTTCAGCTCTAGGGTCTTTCCCAAGGCCATGGAAGGGTTTGATATAGAGGAAGGTCATGAAGGTCAAGCTTCCTTAGGTATCCAGTAGATTCACTTCTGATTTTATTATCTGCTTGGAAGTGCTACACTGAGGCAGTTCCAGAAATATAAATCCAAATGTGACAGATCTTTTGACTTCTCAAGTACGTCATGTCTTGTTGACACAAACTCATTTTTCAGTTGGTAGACATAGAGATATTAAGCCTCCAAAGAGTAGGTTTCTCGGTCAGTTTTTACCGGGGAATTTGAGAATCGCTGTGTTAAGAGCATGTGAGCAACACCAAGTTGACCCACCACTAGGCACTAGATCGATCTTCTGGGGAAACCTGTGGGAAACTCATAGGAAGAAGAGTCAGAGCTTTCCAGGGGCGATCAGACAGCATCTAGAATCTTGAAGTAGGCAGAGGTCTTGGAAGACAGAAGAACATGTACATCTTGGTGTCTGTTCAGCACAAAGAAGCTTGGAACCCAGAAGAACCAAGAAGGACTGGTTGCATGTTTGGAATTTGGGAACAAGTACAGGTTCTGGTCTCCAAAGGTTTTTCACCTGATAAGATAAGAAGTCTGACACAGGAAGACCCTAATAAAAGAGCTGTAAGACACCATAATTGTGGGACTCAATTTTATTTTACACCAAGCTGTTGGATCCTTACTAGTGTCTCCTGTACCCAAATTTCTGCCTTAGGAGCCATAAAGCATTTCTACAGCTCCACTGGACAAGGGTTCTAAGGTCCTCCTGTTCATTCATTTTATTAATTAACAAGCATGCATTTAAATGCTGTCATTCCAGGCCCTGATCTACTTATAAAATTCCTGATCTGAGAGTTTACAATCTAATGATAAGTCACAAAAACAAGAGAAAATAAAATAAATCATTTCAGATGTGATAAGTGCTGTGAAGAAAACAGCCTAAGGCACATCTGAGGCTGGGGGTTGTGTTCTCTGGAGTGATGATCAGGAACAGCATCTGAGGGGAGCTGAACCAGCCCAGCTTTGAATCATGGGACAGCCACACAGGGTCTAAGAGGTGAGCGTTTCCGATGAGAGGAACAGCAAACCTGAAGTCCTTGACCCTTGGCAATTTTCAGTGACAGATGCGAGACTGAATACACAGCAAATAGGCAGGCACTGGTGGAGAAATGTGTGGAGAAGGAGACATGGTATCAGACTGCACAGAATGTTAGTGACCACTTTGTTTTGATTGCCTAGGAAGTTGTTGAAAGGGATTAAACCAGAAAATGATGGAATCCTCTCTATTCTTCAAACTGATGGCTCTAACTTCATTAGAAATGTCTACATCTCTTCCTAGTTCTCCCATGTGTGGGGACTCCTCTTGACTTCCGTTACAATCTTTCTATCAACATCCTCAAGCCCAGTAAGCCTACCCAGCCATAAAGCACGGCTCTCTCAAGCTGGCATTTTGTCCTGGTTCTGCAGCTACAGCGACATTCATGGGTGGCAGGGAGCCTTGGCTGAGGCGGAACAGGAACACTACATGCTGCACACTGACTGGCATCTGTTCTCCATTGACAACTTTGGCAAAAATGAACTTGTTTGGAAGGAGAAAGCAGCAGTTTCTTATTTAGACTTCCAGACAAACGTGACACACTCAATGATCTTCATCTACTTCTAAGACTGGAGCTAGTAGCCACCATTTGCAAGTTTTCCATCAGAAAAAAATAAAAATGCAACAAAATTCATAGAGCAATGCAGATATGATGTGCATTATTTTATATTTTTATTCCAAAAGATGCCTCAGAATCTTGCAACAGTAGGTAACTATAATTATGAACATTAGTGTCAAATAAAATAAAGCCCAGTTCATTGAAAATGCATGGTTCTGCAGGTCTCAATATTGGCGATAACAGTTGGAAAAACCTCAAATGATTTCTAGGCATTTATATAAATAAATTGAGTTTTAAAAGATAGAATTCACAGTTTCTTTACTAATAACTACATGATAGGAAAAAATGAAACCATTTAATCTGCAAGTTGGACATTGAAATCAAATTTTAACACTTAAAATTACTTATATAAGGGCATGGTTTTGTCTTAGTAAGTAGAAAATTTGATACTACAAAAGGCAAGATCTCATTTAATATACATTAAAAGCAAAAAGGAAAACTTACTTGAGATAGAATATTCAGCTCTAGAAACCCAAAGTCAGATTAGAGTTGAAGCCATAAGGGCAAAGTCTAGCTCCCCAAAGCCAGAGTGGACCACTGGTTGAACAATGTGTATAAAAAAATTGATGTTTTATACTCTCTGTACAGCAAGTTAATCCTTTCAGGAATAAGTATTGATTTACATTTCACATCTAACTTTCTTAGCTGCTGTCAAATTTAATGAATGTTGATGCAGTTATTGATTTCTCCAGCAAAAGGAAATTAACAGGACATTGTCCAATTTTGACCTTTAGTTAATGAGTCGTGTATACATCAAAAGCCTTTCAGAACCTGCTGCTGATCAGCCACAGCGCTTCAAAAGCAGTTCTATGTACCCCCACAAAATTGGAGAATTTTAATGATCCTCCAAACTCATACTAACTTATAGAGACAGAGCTCCGTAGAAACCAAAAGAGGGCAGTTCCCTTGCCACAGCCAAGGCAATGAAAAATCCACTGTGGCTTGCAAAATGTGGAAAATGGGATGTATCTACTTATAATTCAAATACCATCTTTTATGAGGCCCTGAGGGGACTTTATTTAATAGCAATCCTGAATAAAACTCCTGGCCATGTACCTTTATGTCTAAAAATAAATCCCAGCACATGTTTGTTTAAATCACTGCTACTGGAAAAAAACTGGACTTTAGTTTGAAGTCCTTTTGGGCAAAAATTCAGACCCTAATCATCAAAAAAGAAATCACATATTTTCTGTTGATCTGCTACTTCTAATTATTCATTTCTTTTTTTGCTCAAGTCTGTGCTTTGTCTGAGGATCTGAGTGCATGGAAATAATCAAATAAACCTCTGGGTCTCCTGGATAAAGTACTGATAGTCCCATTGAGCTACAGAAAGTGGAGAGCTAGGATCCAAGATTCCACGAAGGTCGGATCTTCTTTCTATAAACTGTAAGAATTTGCTGTGCCTTGTAGTATTGGCTGTTTCTTTAATGTTAAACTATTCAAAGGTAGTAGCTATGATGAAGTCCTGGATTTGCTGTTGTATAAAAGTGTGTGACAATGGTATTGGTTATATCAAGATTTTGATGGCTAAAGTAGAGGTTATTTCACATAGTTTCTTGAATAAGTAAATTTTGAAGCTTTTTGCCACTATCCACTTGATATCTCATGATATCTCTTAGATCGTGGATTCCCCTAACTCAACAGGCTCCCGGGAAAAGAAGCATAGTGGTCATGAAATTGGCCAAAGAACAGAGAAATAGCAAGGGACAGAAAGGTGGCTAGACTCATGGGAACTGGGCACAGTTTCAGGGATACCTGACCAGTCAATAAAAGAAGGGAGTCAGTTACTATCTGCTTGAAAGAAACATGCAAATGAATTCCTTGGCTACCAAATAATTCTGTTTTCTTTAAAATTTATGAAGTTATTCAAATTACATACGATATTCAATCACGTAGCATTCAAAATAATGCATACCTGTCTGTGCAGCTGTATATAAACCTTCCATTCTCTAAACAAACCCATGTGGTCTGTGTTTACATTAGTCTGAATCTAGAGCCATAGTAGAAAGTGGCCACTGAACTTCTCATGGGTATTCAGATGATAATTCTGCTTATATTCAAGGGAATATTCAGAAAGACCTTCCTTCAGTAAGTTGTCTCAAGTATTTTTCCTAATATTTTAGCTATTTTATCATGCTGATTTTTTTTGAAATCTGATTTTCAGCCTATAATTCATGTAATAAATGTAGATACAATTTAAAACAGAATGGAGATGAACAGTTTTTCCACATCTTGTGGCAAAAAAATTCTCAAAATTTTATAAGAGAATTATTTTAAGTAAAAGATTTACTGTCAAGACATTGACCAGATTTCAGTGGCAAACCCCATCCTTGCTGACTCCCTTGTATACCATACTGATCAGCTGCATAAAAAAAGAAATTGGAGGTCAGCAATTCTTAACCAAGAAATTCCAGTTTATATCTTGAATCATATTCTTTTCAATTAGAATTCATTATGTCTCCTAGAAAGTAGACTATCAGAACATTATTGTGTGGGTGAGAGATATGAAGCAACAGAAACAAATTATTAAGAGAGTTTGAAAATCTTTTTTTCTTTAGAAATCTTAAAAATAGGTTAGGAAGTCTTATGGGATGAAAGAACCACAGTCTCTCCTGAAGCAGAGAATGATCCTATGACTTCCTGAGCTTCTTTCCGGTTCAATGAATCTACAATTTTCTCTCTTAAATGCACTGGCAATGTGTAAAGGTGCTTTAAGAGCTGGAATGGAATGATTTTATTTTTCTACTGATGATATATTGAGTCACATGGTGTCCTTCCCTCTGAGGATCTTGGAGTGCTTTCTTGACATTTTCTAATTAACTTTCCTTCGTTTCTCAGAAGCATGCATAAGGCGCACGCTATTACCCACATTGTAGGCATAGCAAAGCTGAGTGCCTAGGGACAGGCAATAGTAAGAGACTCTGTTCTTATAAAGCTTGAATACTCAAGTTAACTCAAGGCTTGCTGTGCTTCTCACGGAGGTGGAACTTACAGCGAAGGTAGCCACACGGTGTCCAGCACTTTGAGAGATGAAAAGGAAAACCCTTTTTATCAGGCTGTCTGGAATCTGTGTGGGTACCGACTGACCTTGTGCAGCACAAGCATCCAAGGGTGACTCTGACGGGCACCTTCAGTGCAAAACCCCAATCAAACCAACACACATCCATCCATTCATCTGAACTAATTTGCTGTTTATGGAGTTGTCATTTTTTTTTCAAACCCCATTAAGAAGTGACAGCAGGAGGGGGATAGAAATGGCAAATGAAGCCCATCTTTGGGTCAGCGAGGCCTGCTTCTATCTGAATGCGCCACACAGCCACTCACATATCATGCGTCAACCCCGTGGTAACCCTCAAGTGGATGGCAAGTAGTCAAATGCGTATGGAGAGTAAGACAGCTGCAATCGAGGGCCAAGTCTTGTTAGTATGTCCTAAGAAAATCCTATAGCGTCTGTCCAGCTAGAGATAACCAGGAGCTCTGGGAAAAACTTAAAAATTAGCTGGTTTGGGGCTGGAGTGGTGGCTCAGTGGTTATGGTGCTTGCCCAGCGTGCACAAGTACATGGGTTCAAACCCTAGCACCCACATACACAACTAAGAGTCAGAGCAACAAAAGCCATGTGAAAAACTCAATAAAAATTAATTCTCTCTGTCTCTCCCTCTCTCTCTCTCTCACTGTCCTTCTCTTAAAAAAAAACAATCAGCTGGTTGTAGGTATTAGAGAACAACAAGAGATGGATGGAAGAGGAATATCTAGAAGGGAATTGTAATAGAGCCATCCCCCATGAAGGACGTGAGCAGGTCCCACCTGATAACCTGTGAATGTGGCTTTATTTGGAAATAGGATCTTTGCCTTTCAGGTTAAGACGATGTCATTACAGATATCTAGCCTCCATGTGAGAGATGGAGGCAGAGGCAAGGTAGAGGCTGGAGTGGTGTGCCCTGTGATGACTGCCAGGGATTGCTGAAAAGTCCCAAAGCCAGCGAGGGCCAGGGGAGGGTCCTCTAGCTGCTTCTGGAGCCTCCAGAGAGAGAAACACCTTTCACACCTTGAGTTTCGATTTCCATCCTGCAAAACATTACACAAGCAACATTAGGGCACCAATACAGAGTTGATACCAAGTCTCCTATTCTGCAACTTTTACCCTGAGAATAGTCCGTAGTATCCCGAGTGGGACGATGGCAATTACAACAGAAAGACTTCAACATTGCTGGTCTGATGAGACAGAACTGAACCTGGGGCAACCACGGCGTTAGGAAAGAATGGGCATGAATCCAGGAAGACGTGAGTCAGAAGGAGGAGCATCGGATTCTGAGCATACAATCTGCTTAAATCCCTGGCTGACCCTTGTGTGATCCATGTAGGCTTCAAATGCACATATTGTGCAAACGCCGAGCAGCCCAGCTGAGACTAACAGCACCTAGCTGAAGAGCGCCATCACCTCCAAGAAGAGAAACCAGGGCTCTCATCTCAGGAGAAGCCAAGTAAACAGTTTGCCAAAGCAGACACATACACAAAGCTCTTTAGAGGAAAACAATAGGTCCAGAGTTTCACTATGCCCAGGATATAATCCAAGATGACTCCATGCATGAAGACAGAGGTACACATAAGCCCTTCTATACAGAGCAGACGATGGCCAGAGACCAGCCCCAGGATGACCTAAGTGGAGGAACTGGCATGCAAGAAGCGATTTTTAATAAACTCAAGGCTGTAAGGGACAGTCTGCTACGTTGGCAGAGAAACCCTGCAGAGAAATAGAAACTATTGAAACATACTTCCTGGTAAAATTCTGCACCTGAATTATATATTTAAAATTTTTTAAATGTACTGGGATATGATTGACAATAGAATGGAGATGGTATAGGAAACATCCCGTGAATTTAAATCCAGTCCCGTGGGAATAATGAACATTCAGGAAAAAGAAAAAAAAAGATAAAAATGGACCGCATCAGGGAATTTTAAGACGATTCAAAATATCTACCAAATTCACTGTTGGAATTTCAGAAAGAAAGGAGAGATAAAAGGAAGCAAAAATATACTAGAAGATATAATGGCTAGAAATTTACCAAATTCAAGTAAAGAGACAAAGTTACATCACAAAGTTTAGCAGAAGACACCAAGCAAAATTAATACAAAGAAAATCTTACGGCAGCACCTTTATCAAATATTATATCTTTGCATAAATTTTAAAATTAGCCTTCAATTTCCAATAATAATAATAAAATAATAATGATATACTGGGATTTTGATTGAAATTATTGTGAATCTTTAGAGAAAATTGAGAACTTTAAGTTTCACAATTTCATTTTGAGACTCAAAGCATAAACAAAGTGTATAACTCTATTTACTTAGATCTTCTATCATTTTTTCTCAGCAAGGCTGTAATCTATGTGTGGCCAAAATTAAGCTCATATATTTCATACTTGTGATAAATTTAAGCATTTACACTTGCATTTGAACTTCCAATTAGACCTTGACAGTACATAGAACCATTACTGAGCTCTGTGTGTAGATCTGGCCATCTGTCCGCTTTTTTTTTT
>PVKS010022298.1:0-33928 GCA_004027875.1 Aplodontia rufa | reverse complement strand
AGGGCATCCGAGCGAATGAACAGAGTCCACACGTCTCCCTTAATATCCGATCACACCAACACTTCCTGGACAGGTACTTTTTTTTTTAACCACCAGCAAGGAGACAGCTTCCCACAGCCCGGTTTTCCCCAAATTGACGGCTCCTGTGCCCATTACCCCAGATCCTCCCGGAAAAAGAGGAGGCTCAGCCCCCCACCTCCTCGCCGCAGAGCCGCTCGTACACCGCCTCCAGCTCCTGCAGCTCGGTCAGGGAGCGAATGAGCTCGGTGGAGATTTCGGAGCAGTTATTTCCTCCCACCCCGTCAGGCGGCGGTGGGACCCCTGACAACTTCTGAGGGGAAGCGAGGTCCGCCATCTTGGTCCTCATTGGGCGCTTCCGGGTCCTCGAGGTCCCGTCCTCGTTGGCGCTCCGGGTCCTTGGGGCTGCCCACACGAGTGCCTGTCTAAGTCATATTTTTTTAGACTAATTTTAAAAAAAATGTTAGTTTTCCATTCTCCTAAAAGTTACAATCACATGACGTGTTTAAATAATTTTAAATGCTATGTGGAAGCAAGACGAAAGCGTTTTTAAAGGTCTATCTCTACATTCTTCAGGCGCGGGTTGGGTGCGTTTTTCCGTCGCGCGCCCCCGGAAGGTCCCTGTCTTGAGGCTAATGGCGGACGCCGGCGGGTTGGCGGTGGCCGTGGCTTAGGCCTTCAAGGGATTTAGCATCCGTCGAGTACCTACGCCATCCCTCTCTCCGTAGGGCAAAGAAGTGGCCTCCCGACTTCCCTGGTCCCGGGTAATTGGAGAGCGACCAGGTAGGAGGGTGGACCGACACTTTGGCGGGAGCCTCGGGCAGGTTAGGCCTGAGTGGTTCGGGCAGGGGGACCTGGAGGTGTAGGGGAACACTTGTGGTGCGAAAATGACTTTCTGGGAACTTCTGGTTCTGTCCAGAGTGGGAACGGCTCCCGGCTCAAAATGTGGCTTGTAGAAATTTCCTCCCCCGAGACGGGAGAGGTGTGGGAAGGAGCGGCGCATCTCCCGCCGGAGAGCAAATGGTACCTGCCGAGGCGAAGGTTGTTAAAAGCGTAAAGAACGGAAGCGGTCGTTGGAGCGTGTACTCAGATTTGAATGTCTTTTGTCCTGTACAAGACGAGGGTCTCTATCCAGTATTTGTGTTGAGCTTAAATGCGATGGCGTCGCCTCGGAACCCGGAGAAGAAATGGAATGAGCAGTCACCGGGGTTTCAGTAATGGCAGAGAGGAGATCGGCAAGGGGAAAGTTAAGAAGCTTACCAGGCTTTGGCCGTTAATGTTTCCTGTTGTATAGTTGTGGTTTTACTCTTGCTGATCTTTCTCAAGAAAGCACCTTCCTCCATTACCCAAGATGAAAATGTAGGTGGAGAACCTGGATCCCACTAGGTTTGGGGAAACTGGATACCCAGGTTTGTGTGGATGGCATCGGTTAAAAAGGAAGGGAGGAAATCGGCCAAGTTCTCCTGATCAACTGGGAAGAAAGCCTGGCAGGAGCTGTTCAGGGTTTCAGAACTGGCCCCCGGTAGTTGTCTCCGTATTCTTTTTCTTATTCTTCTCCCGCCCCCGCCCCCTTCTAGAAGAACGTTATATTTCAAGTTGGGAATTGTATCTCTAAGGACCAATTTCTAGACTGGAGTGTAGACCTTAACACCTTGTTTTTGTGCAGTCCAGAAATATTTATGAGGACACTTAGTCATGATTCTCTATTCTGGTTTAACAACAAAATCAAATTTGTGTATTAAACACCAATGACTTTGGATTTCTGAAAAATCTTGCTTTAACCTCTAAGTAATTATACTAAGGAAAAATAATTCAGTTTATTTTTCAGTGATACCTATGCATGGGTGTATTTGTAGTTAATTCTTTATGGCAGAATTACCTGTTTGTGTTGTCTTAATTTTGTGTGCTGAGAGAGAATCCATTTTTGCCTTTGTATACATTTACCAAGGTCTACTCCTGGTGTGGAGGAATTCAATTTGGTTTTTGTGTTTGGTGGTGAGTAGGTTCAGATGTAATTTCTAATTACTCATTCAGCTGGAAGTGTATTTCATGGTAGCATGTGTGAATCCCTGGGTTCTATCCCCCCCATCACCACCAAAAAAAAAAAAAAAAGACAACAAAACATAGAAGCAGTGAACTGCTCCTTAGATATAAAGAGATGCAAATGAAAACTACACTAAGATACCAATCTTCATCTTTTAGATTAATGAAGGTTGAAATCCTAACATCACTTCGGTTGTTATGGGGGAAGATGAACTCTCATATATTACTGCTCTTGTGAATTGGTTGGGTCTGTTTGAAAGGCAGTTTGGCAGTATCTATCAAAATTTCAAATGTATGAACCCTTCAATCTACCACTTCCACTTCTAGGAATTAATTTTAGAGATAATACTCATGTGAAGATAAATGACTTACTTAAGTGCTTTCTTTGCATCAGTATTTGTATGTAATAGTAAGATTAGAAGCAAGTTGAGTGTTAATTAGTATTGGCTAAATGAATTGTGATTGTAAAGTTGTTAAATAACAAAAAATAAGTTATACTATAGTTTGAGTGTATAAAACAATCCTCGACTTTTGGTTAAACAGAGGAGATAAAACAGTATAAATGTATGTTCTTGTCTACATGTATATGTGTAGATATACATATATGTACTTGTGTGTAAGGATGTAATATAATTCGGTGAGATTGATTCTCCATTGATGGGAGAACTGGATGGTTAGGGAATGGGTTAGAGGGAGATTTTTGCTGTGCTTTTTGAATTTTGAACCTTTTGAACATGTTATCTGTTAGAATACAATTAAACATAGACCTACTTTTTTGACAAAAAAGATATGAAAGCAACATATTCCATTAATGCAACATATCCCAGCTTCTAGGTTTTATCATTTGGCTATATGATCTTAGGCAATTGATATAATTTCTGAGCCTCCGTGTCCTTATCTATAAAATGAGTATAAAGCTTTGTAGGATTCTTGTGAGATTAGAAGCAAAGCAAATAGCATGGAGTTTGGTGCATAGAAAGCACTCTAATTATCAAAGTGGTTTTCAGTGTTCTTATTTATTCTACCATTTGTTACCTTCAACCAGAAGTTCCTATACAAAAATGTCTGTTATATAATAATTTCCCAGTTACTTTTCTGTCTTTATTTGCCCTTAGCTTGCTTTGACTTGATACTGTTGGTATAACCAAGTCCTACAGTACTGAGTGGCTTAGTTTTGCTGCCATCATGTTCCTCTACAACTTGACCTTGCAGCGAGCCACTGGCATCAGCTTTGCCATTCATGGCAACTTCTCTGGTAAGTTGTCTAGTTACTGTTTTTGTGACTTGAAATGAATTAATACATACGTTGCTTACATTGTGTGGCTTACATTGTGTGGCGGAAATGTTTTCCATTTCTGTAACAAAGTAGTTGTTGGTAAATGTGAACATTCCAAATCTGCGAGATTTGTATTAAATTGAGGTGTATTATCTGTTACCTAATTCCAGATGCATTTCTTAGCTCACAGTGCAGAGTGATTTTTACCAGAGGTGCGAATTTCTTGGCCATTTGCTTGGTGCCAGGTTGATTGTTGATTGCTTTATGATATAACAAGATGTATGGTCTTTGTACTTGATCCTAAAATTGACATCAAGTTGGATAAAAAAGAATGTCTAAAAGTGTTATTTTATCAGAGAGAGCATTTTGTTTTTGTTTTATTATTTCAAAAGGTTTGTTTTTTCTTTTTTTTTTAAGAGAGAGAAAGAAACAATTTTATTTTTTCATGTGGTTTTAGTTTTTCTGAGTTGTGTATGTGGGGTGCTGGGGATTGAACCTGGGTCCTTGTGCATGTCAGGCAAGCGCTTTACCACTGACCACATCTCTATCCCTTTAATTCTTTTTCTTTTTTAAGAGAGAGCGAATCAATTTTATTTTTTTTTTCATCTGACCTTCATTTCTCTGACATTTAGTTGTGTACATGGTGCTGGGGTTTGAACCCAGGTTCTTGTGCATGCCATTCAAGCACTTTAACCACTAACCACTGCTCCAACTCCTTTATTTGTATTTTTTAAGGGAAGGTTGTACCTACTAGCTTGGTGCTTAAAGAGATAAGGGAAAGTGCAACTTAAAAAGGAATTGCTGCATGTGTAGATGTTGCAGGAACAGATGAGGCAAATACCCAAGGAAATCCAGGAAGCAGTTTTTATTAAGCATTTTTGTTTAAAGCTGCGCACCTTGGTCCCAGGGACTTAGGTGTTACAAATCCTCAGACCTTGAGCTTGAAAACTTTTTAACAATTTTAAATTCAATTACAGCGGGAGGTTATAAAGCATTTAATTAATTTCTTTTATTATTTTGATAAGATTGTGGTTTTACCACGTTTTTAATCAAAGAGAGCAGAAATAGCATCTCCTGTATAGGATGTTCTCTCTGGGGTGAAGGCTCATCACATAACTCAAACTCTTGTAAAATAAGCACAGCATAGAATTCCTATGTTCTAGAGGAAGTTACAAATTGCAACCAACCTCTGTGAAAATCTTGTAGACACCCTGACAAAGATTTTGCTAACAGAAGTCAGTTGAGCTAGTTTAAATTTACATGATCACCATAATTAGGGGCATGATCCTGAAACCTCTTCCCCAGCTTCCTTCATAGAAACAACATTTGCTGATGTTTTGTTTTTGGTACTGGGGATTGAACCTATTGGTACTTTATCACTGTGCTATATCCCAGCCCCTTTTTTTTCTTTTCTTTCTTTTTTTTTTAAGCGTAGTAGACAGATTTTATTTGATAGAAAGTAAGGTATAGGGAAAAGAGGAGACTTACCCCAGAGTGGGGAAGGGGGCAGAGCCCTTTTTTTTCTTTTTTAAAGAGAGAGGGACATAGAGAGAATCAATTTTATTTAGTTTTTCATTGGGTACGTGGTGCTGGGGTTTGAACTCATGTCCTGGCACATGCCAGGCAAGTGCTGTAACCACTGAGCCACCGCTGCAGCCCCCATCCCAGCCCTTTTTTTTTTTTTAATTTTTTTGCTTTTTTCAAAGAGAGAAGGACAGTGTGTGTGTGAGAGAGAGAGAGAGAGAGAGAAAGAGAGAGAGAAATCAATTTTTATTGAGTTTTTCACATGGTTTTCGTTGCTCTGACACTTAGTTGTTTATGTGGGTGCTGGGGTTTGAACCTGTGTACTCCCGGTACTCCCGCATGCCAGGCAAGCGCTGTGACCGCCAAGCTACTGCTCCAGCCCCAAAAACCTTTTCTTACCATTGTAGATTTGAACATTTGTAAATTCATAAGTAATGCAGAAGATTTGTAGAGAATTTTGTTGAGATTCAAATTATGAATACCTATTTTGTGGTAATCGATCAGGAGCCTGACTGCAGGGTACACATTTCATGCTGCCATTATTTTCTCTTATCCTTGTTTCAGTTCTTACTATGGTTCCTAGGGGTTCACTTGAGTATTTCAGTTCTTATTTTCTTCTTCTTGTGAAGGAAATGATTTGTATACATGAGTTCGGGTGTGTTTGAAAGTTTTTTATTTCTTTTTGTTTTTTTGAGGTGCTGGGAGGCTAGTACTTTTACTGTTGAGCTTTACCCCAGTCCTCAAAACACTTTTTTTTTTTTTTTAAAGAGAGGGACAATTTTATTTAGTATTTCATGTGCCTTTTGTTGCTCCGAGACTTAGTTGTGTATGTGGTGCTGGGTTTTGAACTTGTGTAGTTGGGCATGCCAGGCAAGTGCCATAATCGCCCAGCCACTGCTCCAGCTCCCTGAAAACAAATTTTTAATATTGCTGATATTATCCTTCAAAATATTTTTTTTTTCTGGGGCTGGTGGCGCTTGCCTGGTGTGTGCAAGGATGCAGGTTCAAACCCCAGCACCACATATACAAGGAAATGTTGGAACAACCAGGGCCACATGAAAAACTAAATAGAATTGATTCTCTTTTTCTCTCTCTCTTTGGGGGAAAAATGTTTTTTTTTTCCATTTAAACTTTCTTTTTTTCCTAAAACAAGTTAGAGAAAGGACTTTTCTGTTTATTATTAGAGAATGTTGTAATTTACATAATGCTTTAAAGTTTTTGAAGCACTTTGAAGTACTTGAGATTTTTTTTTTCCCCTTTTGGTACCAGGGATTTAACCCAGGAGTGCTTGACCACTGAGCCACATCTCCACAGCTCGTTTTTTTGGGGGGAGACCAGTTCTCACTAAGTTGCTCAGGGCCTAGCTAAGTAGCTGAGGCTGGCTTTGAACTTGAGATCCTCCTGCCTCAGTCGCCTCTGGGATCATAGGCATATGCCATTGTACCTGGCTAACGTGCTTGATTTTGCCTGGTTTTAAGACCTTTGAGCCTGTAATCCCCGGGAGCTTGGGTGGCTGAGGCAGAAGGATCACAAGTTCAAAGCTAGCCTCAGCAATTTAGCAAGGCCCTAAGCAACTTAGCAAGACCCTGTCTCAAAATAAAAAAATTAATAAAGGGCTGGAGCGGTGGCTCAGCGGTTTCAGTGCTTGCTTGGCAAGCACAAGGACCCAGGTTCAAACCCCAGCACCACGTACACAACTAAGTGTTGGAGCAACTAAGGCCATGTGAAAACTAAATAAAGTTGTTTCTCTCTTTCTCTGTCTCTCTCACTGTCCCTCTGTCTTTAAAAAAAAAAAAATTAATAAAAAAAAAGGGGTCTGGGGTTGTTGCTCAGTGGTAAAGTGCCTCTGGCTCTGGGTTCAATCCTCAGTACCAAAAAAAAAAAACTACTACTTTTGGAGGCCTGGGGAACATAGTTCAGTTTTACTCAGTGTTAGAGTGCTTATCCTGCTTGCATTCATCCTGGGTTTGATCCCCAGCATTGCAAAAACAAAAGACTTGAAATTAATGTGGCCATGAGACTTGGTTGGGATGGGTAGGGGGAGGATAACAGATAGGCTAGGAAGTTTAATCCCTAGTACCCATTCCATTCCCCTACCCCAAGAAAATATATGTGTGACTCTTCTTTTTTTTTAATCAACTTTTTTTTAAATTTAGTTTTTCATTTTCATTGCTCTGACACTTCATTGTACATGTGGTGCTGTGTCCTTGTGCATGCCAGGCAAGTGCCGTAACTGCTGAACTACCACTCTAGTTCCTGTGTGGCTCCTCTTAGAAATCTTTCTTTCATAATCACTTTTGATAAATCAATTCAATTTTAGGAAAAGTACTTTTTCAAATAGAATAAATATAACTTAACAGTGGGCCCCTATCTTTTTTATTTATCTTTAGTGACATTTCAATTTAGGTTACTTTTGGACTAAATTCTGGTTGTTTATGATCTTTATTTTTTGGTGATCTAGGAACCAAACAACAGGAAATTGTTGTTTCTCGTGGGAAGATCTTGGAGCTACTTCGCCCAGACCCCAACACTGGAAAAGTACATACCCTCCTCACTGTGGAAGTGTTTGGTGTTATCCGGTCACTCATGGCCTTTAGGTTAACAGGTGGCACCAAAGACTACATTGTAGTTGGCAGTGACTCAGGTCGGATTGTTATCTTGGAATACCAGCCATCTAAGAATATGTTTGAGAAAATTCACCAAGAAACTTTTGGCAAAAGTGGATGCCGCCGCATTGTTCCTGGCCAGTTCTTAGCTGTGGATCCCAAAGGGCGAGCTGTTATGATTAGTGAGTGACTTGCTTTGTATACTCTACTGAGTGCATCTTTTATTCTGTGATCTTGGCACTGTTCCTGTCAATTGCTTGCCTGGGTAAAGTTTGTCATTATTTTTTGATTCATTTTGTGGTTTCAAGTTGTATTTTCTTTTAAAACAATGGGAATAGTCTTAAGGTACCTGTTTTACTTCTCTCCTGTTAGAAATCTTTGTTTTTCAATTTATCTGTGGCAAAAACTATAAAAAAATCTTATGTTATGAGAAAGTGAACATGGTTGCTTTCATGAGCCTGAAATGATGATGCACATTCATGTCTCTTCTCTGATAAATTCTTGAAGGAAATTCTGTGTACCTGATCAGGCCTCTAGATGGCAACCCTCTCAGAGCAGTAAAAAAAATCATGAAGTCTAATTCAAAGAACTGAAGATTTTATTAGTTATTGTTTAGTTTCCCAATGTCCTTAAGTCTAGGGCACTTAAAACTTTTTTTGAAGAGTTAATGGATATTAAGATTCCACTTAGGGAGGGCCAAAAGGATGTTGTTGACTATTAACACTAGCAGAATCCTGAGTTACTACACTTACAGAGTTAGTGCTGGCTGTTAAAAAGAATAATACTGTTTATAAAAAAGATCATGATGTGACTTGAGCTGTTCTGTGTCTAATCTCATTATGTGGAAATCTGGTATGTTTTGTCTTGTTCAACTCCAGGTGCTATTGAGAAACAGAAATTGGTATATATCTTGAACAGAGATGCTGCGGCCCGACTTACCATTTCATCTCCCTTGGAGGCCCACAAAGCAAACACTTTAGTGTATCATGTGGTTGGAGTAGATGTGGGATTTGAAAACCCAATGTTTGCTTGTCTGGAAATGGATTATGAGGTAATAGAGACTGTCTTTTCTTTGTCGTCTTTGGATTTCTTCCAGTCACCTCACTATCTTCCTAAAATTGTTTTCTTAATTGTGTAGATCTCCATATTCTATATGCTTTACTGAAATTCGTTGGAATGTTTCAGAGTTTAACCACTTGACTACATACATAATAGCCTTTGCTCTAAGGTATTTGTTGGGGAACGCTACATGGAAAAAGTGAAGCTGTGGTTGAGATATTTTTTCAAAGACATAGTGGAATGCAGACCATATCCATCTTAGGATTCAGAAGTTAGACATTTAGGTCCTTGTTCTAGCTTTGCCATAGTAGTGTGAACTTTGTCAAACTATTTAACATTCATGAACCTCTGTTCCTTTGTTTGTAAAATGGAGGCATCCTCGTGTCTTTTCACAATCTAAAAATTATTTGATTTTATGGTATGATTAATTTTTATGCTACTGTTACTTTGTAGGAAGCTGACAATGATCCAACAGGGGAAGCAGCAGCAAATACCCAGCAGACGCTTACTTTCTATGAGCTAGACCTTGGTTTAAATCATGTGGTCCGAAAATACAGTGAACCTTTGGAGGAACATGGCAACTTCCTTATTACAGGTACTTTTCCTGAAGAGTTGCTCTGCACTCTTTCTTTTGATCTATTTTATGTCCAAACTTAGGTTTGGGAAGGAATCTATTTACAGTAAACTTCAGTACCTTTTCTATGTTTTGTTGAGAGTAGAAATTCACACGGTACAGTGTTAAACTGTACAGTGTTAAACAAGTATTGTGTGGAGAGGAGTTTGTTGCTCCTTAGTAGTCTTTGTATTCTAGTGGGGGTGGGGAAGAAAGTCTACATCTTGGAATATTTATTTACTATTAGTTGCTATAATTATTTGGCTATAGTCAGTCTTTCCTTTTCACCCAGACCTACTTTGAAAAGACATAAAATGAACAAAATCAACAAGACAAAGTTATGTACCTGTGAATTTGAAAGCTATGATGGATGGAAAGATTTTGATATCCATTATCAAATTTGATCCCTAAAAAATAGACCAATTTCCATTAATAAAATTAGAACAGTAGATAAGAATCTTTCCTCCAAAAGATTTTAAGGTCCAGTATTTTCAGGGAACTTTTATTAGTTTGTAGAAAATTATGTATTCAAAATTTATCTACAGACTAGAAAAATATTAAAAGCTGTTTGTTTAAAAGAAGAAAGCTATTGGAAAATAAATTGTTACTACATATTTCATCACTTGCTGTAACATATTACCACGGTTTTCCTTTATGAGAGCTTTTGTTCATTCAACAAAAGCTGGGTGCTGTGGGTTAAACTCAGGAACTCAGGACCTCAAACATGCCAGGTAAGGGCTCTTCACTGAGCTATTCCTCAAGCTTCATTCAACAGATTTTTATTGAGCTTCTACAGTCAGTATGTGCCAAATCAGGCTACTGGGTCCTGGGACTGTAATGGTGAAAAATCAGACGTATTTCCCTTTCTACAAGATTAAATCTAGTGGTAAATACAGAAAAATAACAACATCAACAATAACAATAAAAAAATTGCTAGGTACTCTGCCATATGCCATGATAACATAGAAGAATGCCTCCCTGACCTAGGGGAAGGAAGGGAATGTGTAAAAGAAAGCTTTCTGAAGCACTCTCTAAGCTGAAACCTGAGGACTAGATCTGAACTGAGACCTGAGGGAGATTCTGTTGCAGCATTCACAAAGAATACAGTTGCCTCAAGAATGGAAAGCTCAACTCATGTGTTAGAACCAGCAGATGTGTAACAGCACATAGGGGAACCATCGATATGTGTGGGGGTGGATAGGGAGGGATCTAGGGAGACAATCAACAATGTAGCATATTCTTTACCTCCCTGAGAATCCAAATAATACTTATGCAGTCATTTAATTCTGGAAAATTCACAATCTAAACATCAGTTGTAGGAACGAAATATAGAAGAATCAAGAGATTGAGGTGTGGGTGATGTAGGGGAAACTCTGGCTTAGGAGCAAATGCATATTATTTATGCGCATTTATGATTGTACAATAACTCAATTCCTTAATTAAAAAAAGAATGGAAAGCTCATTGGGATTGGAATATTAAAGGGCTGGGAGAAGGATAGTGATTAAGTGGTAACTTCTGAACTGCTTTAAGCAGTAGAATATCCTGATAACGATGGACACTTTGGAAAGGTTACTGGTTACATTTTCGCTAATGGAATAGAGGATATTAAGGCTGTAGGCCAGGAAATTGACCAGAGCACTTTCACTAAGAGATACGGGCAGCATGAGAACTACTAAAGACGTAGAATCAATGGGGCTATGGAAGGGAAGAGAATTACAGGATGATATCCAGATTTCTTGATTAGTATGTTGGTCGATGGTGGCATCGACCCAGATGGAGACCCAGAAGGTTAAATACTTTAGGTAGGAACTTGAGTTTATTTATGAACCTGCTGTACTTTTAAATGTACCTGTGGAATTTCCATCTCCAGTAGGTGATTAGATTATAGATCTGAGTCTTGAGTACTGAGTTCTAGGTTTGGATATAGATATTTGGATACATTATTAAAGTTAAGATCACCCTAATTGTCCATATAAACACAAACTACTTCATCCTTATCTAGCATGGATATCAGTGAGAAGAAATATTTGGAATGTTTTTTAGCTTCGGGTATACTCTCTTCAAGTGGTGAAGGAGAGAAATGGTTGAAAGTAAAAGTATTTCATGGGTATGTCAAGTCACAGCAAAGTTTTATTTTCTCTGACAGTTCCAGGAGGATCAGATGGTCCAAGTGGAGTATTGATCTGCTCTGAAAACTATATCACCTACAAGAACTTTGGTGATCAACCAGATATCCGATGTCCAATTCCCAGGAGACGGGTAAGGCTCCTTGTGTTTACCATAAGAAGAAAGATTATTTGTGTTTGTGAAATGAATTCAGCTTTTAAAATTGCAGTATTGTCTCTTAAGTTTATGTTATCAAGTTTTAAGTTTTTGGTAAAATTTTTTTTTGTTAAGATAGAGGGACAGCGAGAGAGAGAGAGAAGGACAATCAATTTTAGTTAGTTTCTCAATTGTATTTAGTTTTCTTTTGTTGCTCACACACTTCATTGTGTACGTAGTACTGGGGTTTGAACCCGTGTACTCGTGCGTGCAAGGCAAGCGCCGTAACCGCTGAGCCACCGCTCCAGCCCAGTAAATGTTATTTTTAAAAAGCTGGTAATGTTTTAGTAAAAGTAAAACATTCTTCAAAGGGAATGAAAAACTAAATTTCTGTTTCAGAGGAATCTATGGATAATTGTAAACTTGAAATTTCTAAAAGTTTCTGTTTTGAAGAATCCAGACATATTTGTTGGAGATGGATTGTCTTTTCTGTTTTTATATCCTCCAACATTTTATTTTGAAAAATTCCAACAGAGAGAACATTTTTAAACTATAGAACAGCTGGGTATGGTGGTGCACACCTATAATCCCAGTGGCTCAGGAGGCTGTGGCAAGAGGATTGCAAGTTCAGAGCTACGATCAGCAACTTTGCAAGGCTTTGTCTCAAAATTTTAAAAAATAGGGCTGGAGTGGTGGCTCAGTGGTTCAAACCCCAGCACCTACATACGCAACTAAGTGTCAGAGCAACAAAAGCCATGTGAAAAACTCAATAAAAATTGATTCTGTCTGTCTGTCTCTCTCTCTCTCTGTCCTTCTCTCTTAAAAAAAAAAATTAAAAGGTTCGGTATGTGGCTAAATGGTGGTATGTGGCTAAATGGTTAGTACCCTTGGGTTCAATCCTTGGTACCAAAAAAAAAGAAAGAAAGAAAAAAGAAAAGCCAATGAATTCCTTTATGTCTTTCATGTAGATTCATCAGGTATTAATGTCTTGTTTTTTAAGTTTTTATTTTATTTTTTATTGGTTCTCTTCAGATGTACATGACAGTAGAATATATAACGATATAATAAAAGCATGGAGTATAACTTGTTCTAATTCGGTCCCCAGGATTAACTCCAACCCCTCCCTTCCATCCCTGTTCTTTTTAGATATACATGACATATTAATGTCTTATTACACTTATTTTTCTTATGATACATCTGTAAGCTTTTTCCAGGCTAAATCATTCGAAAATAAGTTGCAGATGTCAACATTTCATTCCAAATACAGTCTGCTAGCATGTGAGCCCTGAAAACAAAAACATTTTCTTTTATGATCACAGTGCTAATTTCATAGCTGAGAAATTTTAATGTTTTTGTGTTGTATGATTATCTTGTGTATACTCTCTCTTTGTCCCAAAAAATTCCCTTCATAATCTCCCTTTAGTTTTTTTAAATTTAGGAAATTTACTTTCACCTTTGTTTTGATGTTTTATGATAGTGACATTTGTTTGAGCGTTGGCTAATTTTCTTAAAGTTTGTCTCTTAGTCTATGTTTTCATGTTTCTATTCAGGTTAATATTTTTGCTAGAGTATTATGTGGATAGTGATATTTATTTCCCTGTGCATATATAATGTTGGTTTGTCTCATTGGTCATGCCAAATTGATCTCTTAGTTAAGGGTACCACTCTCTTCATTGTAAGGGTACCTTTTCTTTTTTGTAATTGGTAGTGGAATATGGTGGTGATATTTGAGATTCATAAATATCTTTTCCTTTGTGGGGAAAATCCAGGGTGCTGTACCACTGAGGTACGTCCCCAGCCCTTTTTATTTTTTATTTTGAGACAAGGTCTTGCTAAGTTGCTGTCATTAATCTTGAACTTGTGATCCTTTTTTTTTTTTTTTTTTTTTAGGAAGGACAGTGAGAGAGAGAATCAATTTTTATTGAGTTTTTCACATGGCTTTCATTGATCTGTCACTTGGTTGTGTATGTGGCTGCTGGAGTTCAAACCTGTGTACTCGTGCATGCTGGGCAAATGCCGTTAACAGCCAAGCTACCGCTCCAACCTCAAACTTGTGATCCTTTTGATTCTCCTACCTCGACCTTTATCTTTTCATCCTGTGGTTTTGTTACTAATCTTTCTCCTGAGAGAAGAAATTTAATCTTCATCAGAGATGGAAAGTTAGTTGCTCATACATTTAGTAAGCACCTAAGTGCCAGACACTGTACTTGCTTTGAGGCTTTAAAAAATTATAAGACTTCATGGAGAGCTTATTCCAAAAAGTACAAAATGTAAGAAACAATAAAAGCAAAACAAAAAAACCAACTGTGCACTATGGCACAGGCCTATAATCTAGCTGCCCGAGACTAAGGCAAAAGAGAGTGTGAATTTGAGGCCAACCTGAGCAATTTAGCAAGACCCTGTCTCAAAAAAGGCTGGGGATGTAGCTTAGTGATAGAGCACCCCTGGGTTCGTTCCCCGGTATACTGAAAAATAAAAGAGAAGGGATGAAGGAGGAAGGAAAGAATCATTACTTTAATGAATCAAGGAAGTTGAATGGAGTTGGTGGATGATTTGGATGCCAGTGTCTTGGATGTATATTTTATTCATAGTCTGAAATGATGAGTTTAAATTTCATTTGTCTTTAGTGTTTTTCTCTGGAGATGGTTTGTGTCTAAATGATCTGATCAGGATGTACAGTGGAATTGTGGCTGGTTTTTGGTTACCTAGGATTAATTATATTTTTATAGTAAACAAGTTTTGCCATTGTATGTTTGAAGCCACTAGGTAATGCCACTTCAAGTGATTATTTTCAAGCGGTAATGATTGTTGTGACTAAGAAAGCTCTCCATGTCCACTGAAAACTGGTAAATATACACGATGTTACTTCGTTTAGCTCGTGGAGGAGCTCTGTAATGAACAATTGAGCAATTTCCTAGATAATTGTTTAGATTAGGAATTGGCAAACATTTTTTGTAAATTTTGGCTAACAGGTTGCTTATGTCTTAGACTTCAGGTGTCCTGTGTTAATTGTTGTTTAAGGTGCTGAATTACAGAAATAAGAAGTAACCATTATTTCTAAAGATGTTGGTTGTGTGTTTGACTTTGCTAGAATGACCTGGATGACCCTGAAAGAGGAATGATTTTTGTTTGCTCTGCCACCCATAAGACCAAGTCAATGTTCTTCTTTTTGGCCCAAACTGAGCAGGGAGATATCTTTAAGATTACTTTGGAGACAGATGAAGATATGGTAAGTAGATCATTGATGGAGGGGGAAAATTGAAACAACAAAATTAAAAACATTTGTTGTAGTATAGTTTGATTAAGTTTCCACATTTTAACATAATTAAATAACCTTATTTTTAAAAACCTATATGTATACATTTAAGATTAATAAAGCATTACAAACCATTTGTTCATTACAATTACTGTCTTGAGATGAGGTAAGGACATTTAATATTTTACAAGCTAAAAAGTTAGAAACTTAGGATGCCTTAGGCTTGTATATGAATGTTTTCCTACTCTAGTTAATAGATATAGGTACCTGGTCGAGTGTGGAATGAGATTGGGCAGTGTCACTTAAAGTGATTATTTTCAGGTGTGAATAAAAGAAAATTCTCTGTCTCCTGAAAGCTAGTAATATATATATATATACATATATATACACATATATATATATGTATTACATATACACACACACACAAACACACATACACACATATATATATACATATAATCTGTTACTTTATCCCTGGGGGTGCTCTGTGAACAGTTAAGCAGTTTCCTAGATTACTGTTTAGATTGGGAACTGCCATACTGTTTTTATGAAGACTAATTTGTAAATACTTCCAAACTTTTGTGGTTCCTAGAGTCTCTGTCTACTCTACTCTGGTATTATTGTAAAAAACCAGCCATAGGTAATATAAACAAATAGGCATGGCTGGTTTTTTTTTTTTTTTTTTTTTTTTTTTAAAGAGAGAGGGACAGTGAGAGAGACAGAGAAAGGGAGAAACAACTTTATGTAGTTTTTCACATGGCCTTATTTGCTCCAACACTTAGTTGTGTACGTGGTGCTGGGGTTTGAACCCGTGTACTTGTGCCTGCCAGGCAAGCACCATAACCACCGAGCCACCGCTCCAGCCCTATACTGGGCTTCTTTACGCCAAACTTCACTTGTCTATACACTAGAATCTTTTTTCCTTTTTACTCCAGGTAACTGAAATCCGGCTGAAGTATTTTGATACTGTGCCTGTTGCTGCTGCCATGTGTGTGTTGAAAACAGGTTTCCTTTTTGTAGCATCAGAATTTGGAAACCAGTGAGTAATTATTTCATTACTTTGGTTTACCCTGGTTGTTATAAAAGTTGCAAGGAGGGAGGTGTAGTTTCAAGGTTGGAGAGCTTTTCACAAGAATATTTTTGTTTGAATTTAATTATATATTTTTTGGCTTTTATTGTATTAGACTATTATCGTTTTGTGAAACAAGTTTTGCCATCCTTTCCTCTTTACATTCATTTTGTTAGCTTCTTTTACTTTGATGGTTTCAATCAGTACCTGTGTCAGAGTCTGCAGAAATATCTTTAGAAGTCACATCTGAGCTTTTTGTTGTACCTTATATTGAATATTTATTTAACTACTTACTATTGAAGAGATCTCTACAAACCCTCAGGTTGAAGATTATTAGTAGCTACACCTACCTACCCCTATCACTAGACCTCTCATCCTTAGAATTTCTGTCAGTGACTAATGTGCCTATTGTAGCAACTGAAGTGTAGAATCTCAAATTGTTCTTCACCTCTAGTGCTTAGTTCTGTTTTTACCTGTCTTTTTTAGTGGTGCTAATCTATAATAGTTCACTTTATTACCTTATTTCATTGTTGCATTTTCAATCTTTATAGAATCATCTCAGTAATCAGATATGACACAGTCCTGATAGAATTATTTTCTCTATTCCTGTGTTAAAATTGTTGGCTTTTTTTTTTTTTTTAAAGAAAGAGGGACAGTGAGAGAGAGAGAGAAAGAGAGAAACAGCTTTATTTAGTTTTTCACATGGCCTTAGTTGCTCCAGCACTCAGTTGTGTACATGGTGCTGGGGTTTGAACCCGGGTCCTCAAGCTTGCAAGGCAAGCGCCGAAACCGCTGAGCCACCGCTCCAGCCCCATGTTGGCTTTTTTTTAATTAAGAAATTTATTTGGGATTGGGGATTTAGATCAGTGGCAGAGCGCTTGCCTAGCGGGTGCAAGGCCCTGAGTTCGGTCCTCAGTCCTCGGGGGGGAAAAAAAGAAAAGAAATTTATGTGTTGAACAATCAAACATGCTTCTAACAAAACAATATAATATATGTATATTCTGAAAATTAGAAAATTAGATTTATCCCCTACAGCGCCTCCCCCCCCCCCAATTACCCACCCTTACTCCTCCCCCACCTTCTTCCCAATACATCTCTGCGAATGCCTTAGGTTACATGTCACTACACCTTTTCAGGGTTTAGTACATGAAAGTTGACCACCTTTCACAATGGTCAGAGATTAGCTCCAGCCTCCGCAGATGAGTGAAGACCCTTGGTTTTCTGGGTTGTGCTGACTTCATTCAGCATAGTTTCTTCCATAGACATCCATTTACCTTCAATATCATTGTTTCTAATTGCTGAGTAGAACTCCATGGTATATATGTACCACAATTTTTGGATCCATTCATCCAATGAGGGGCATCTGGGTTGTTACCATGATTTGGCTATTGTAAATTTAGCTGGTATGAACATTGATTTTGCTGTGTCGCTGTAATGTGCTGATTTTAAATCCCCTGGAAAAATACCCAGGAGAGGAATAGCTGGATCATAAGGTGGGTTCATCTCTAGATTTTTGAGGATTCTCCACACTGCTTTCCAGAGGGGCTGTACCAGTCTGCAGTTCCACCAACAGTGTGCTAGTGTACCTATCTCTTCACATCCCGTCCAACATCTATTGTTTATTTTCATTTTTGCCAATCTGCCTGGCATGAGGTGAAATCTTAAAGTAGTTTTCATTTGGATTTCTCTGATTACTAGTGATTTAGAGCATTTTCTCATGTATTCATTGGCTTGATCGATGTCCTTTGTTGAGAAGTTTCTATTTAGCTCTTTGGCTCATTTATTTATTTATTTATTTATTTTTAAAGAGAGAAGGACAATGAGAGAGAGAGGAAGAGACAGAGAGAATTAATTTTTATTAAGTTTTTCACGTGGCTTTCATTGCTCTGACACTTAGGTGGGTGCTGGGGTTCAAACCCGGGTACTTGCCCATGCTAGGCAAGCGCAGTAACCGCTGAGCCACTGCTCCAGCCCCCTGGCCCATTTATTGATTGGGTTGTTGGTTTTTGAAGTTGAGATTTTTGAGGATTTTTTAGATTCTAGATATGAGACCCCTGTCAAAAGAATCATAGCCTATTATTCTCTCTCATTCTTTAGGAATCCTGACTCTTGATTATTTCCTTGGTAGTGTAAAATTGGAGCAATAAGGCAAGAGAAAGATATCAAAGGGATAATAATAGGAAGAGAGGAAGTCTCTCCCTTTTTGCTGATGATATGATCCTGTATCTGGAAGATCCAAAAATCTCCACCAATAAACTGCTTGAACTTATACAGATTTAGCGAAGTGGCGGGCTACAAGATCAACACCCATAAATCAGTAGTTTTTCCTATACACTAACAATAATAAGGCAGAGGAAGAAATTAGGAAATCAGCCCCATTCACAGTATCCTCGAAAAGAATAAAATACTTGGGAATTAACCTTACAAAGGAAATCAAAGAGCTCTACAAGGAAAATTATCTGACATTGAAGAATGAAATCCAAGATGACCTAAGAAGATGGATAGATGTTCCATGCTGTTGGTTAGGCAGAATTAATATAATTAAAATGGCCATTCTGCCAAAAGCTCTATATAGATTTAATGCAATCCCCATCAAGGTACCAATGTCATTCTTTACAGATAAAGAAAAAGGCTTTGTTTTTTTAAGTGGAAGAAAGTTGTCAATATATGTGAAAGCATATGCAAACCAGTTTACTAAGCTAAAGCTCAATTTCCCCATAATTAATATACTGTTTTGAGGGCTGGAGTGGTGGCTCTGTGGTTATGTTACTTGCCTGGTAAGCACTGGGACGCGAGTTCAAACACCAGCACCACATAACAATGAAGTGTCACAGCAACGAAAGGCCATGTGAAAAACTTAATAAAATTGTTTCTCTCTCTCTCACTCACTGTCCCTCTCTTAAAAGATATCGTTTAGGATTCTGTGCCATGTTTTCCCCCCTAGTTCTTTTTTTATTTTTTTAAAGAGAGAGGGAGAGTGAGAGAATGAATCAGCTTTATTTAGTTTTTAATTTGGTTTTCGTTGCTTCAGCACTTAGTTGTGTATGTGGTGCTGGGTTTGAACCCACATCCTCCTGAATGCCAGGCAAACATGATACCTCTGAGTTACTGTTCTAGCCCCTCCTTGTTCTCTTATTCTCGAATATGTTGTCTTCCTTTTTAAAGAAAGTACATATGAGACAGGGAATCAATTTTATTTATTTTTTCATCTGGCCTTTGTTTCTTTGACACTTATTTATATGTGGTGTTGGGGTTTGAACCTGGGTCTTTCTAGCCAGGTAGGCGCTTCAACCCTGAGCTACTGCTCCAGCCTCTGAACATGTCTTTTAACTCTTTCCCAACAACTTTGTTTCTACTATTCCTGTATTTTCTCTTTTGCCTAGTATGTACTTTCTTATATATCTTTTTCCTGATTTGTTCAGTTTTTCCTCTGTATCCATGGGGGATTTGTTCCAGAACTCCCTTTACCCAAGGATACCAAAATCTAAGAATGTTCATGTTCCTTATAAATAGCCTACGCACATTTTCCTATATTCTTTAAATCATTACTAGATAACTTGTAATACTTAATACGTGTAAATGATGTGAAAATAGTTACAGTGTATTTCTTAGAGAATAATAACAAAAGTCAGCATAAGTTCAGGACAGATATAATTTTTGTTGTTGTTGTTGGAGAGTACTAGTTATTGAACCCAGGGGCACTTTACCACAGAGCTACATCCCTAACCCTTTTTATGTTTTATTTTGAGGCATGGTCTCATTAAGTTACTGAGGGCTAAGCTTTGTATTTGGATATTCTTTATCTGTTAGTTGAATCTAAGTATGTGGGAAACCCATGAATGGAGGGGGACAACTGTACCTTTTTTCCCTTTTCACATTTTCTATTGTCATTTGGCCTGTTAATATCTCTTTTCATCCATTTCCAAGTTTTTGCTTTTTTGTATAAAAAATATTCATCATAGAAATGAGGATGTATATATAAACATCACTTCTAATCCTTTAGAAGTTAACATTTTTCTGTAGCCTTTCTGTGTGTGTTCAGTATAAGTGTTTTTACATAGTGTGACTGTTTTGTAACTTTCCTTCCTGTCCCCTGGTGGTATTGAGGATTGAGCCCAGGGTCTTGTACTTGCAGGCAAGCTTTCTATCACTGAACTATATTTCAAGGCCTTCTTATTTTATTTTGAGACAGGGTCTTGCTAAGTTGCCCAGGCTGCCCTCAAATTTGAAATCTTGCCTCAGCCTCCTGAGTACCTTGGATTATAGGTTGTGTATCACCATGTCCAGCTAATTTTTTTTTTTTTTTGTACCTGGGATTGAACCAAGAGGCACTTAACCACTGAGCCACATCCCCAACCAAGGCTAATAAATTTTTTTTTTTTTTTAAGAGAGAGAAAGAATCAATTTTATTTAGTTTTTCATGTGGACTTTGTTGCTTCAAACTTCATTGTGTATGTGGTGCTGGGGTTTGAACTCACATCCTCATGCGTGTCAGTCAAGCACCATAACCACTGGGCCACCGCTCCAGCCTCAAGGCTAATGATTTTTTTTTTTTTTATTAAGAAATTTATTTGTGGGGCTGGAGCGGTGGCTCAGTGGTTTCAGCACTTGCCTGGCAAGCATGAGGACCTGCGTTCAAACCCCAGCACCATGTACAAAACTAAGTATTGGAGCAATGAAGGCCATATGAAAAACTAAATAAAGTTGTTTCTCTCTTTCTCTGTCTCACTGTCCCTCTCTTAAAAATAAAAAAAGAAATTTATTTGTTGAAGAATCAAAAATGCTTCCAACGATTGATGAAACAAAGAGCTGGTTCTTCGAAAAAAATAAATAAAATTGACAGACCCCTAGGTAATCTAACTAAAAGAGGGAGAGAATCAAAGCAAATTAACAAAATCACCAATGAAAAGGAGGTGATCACCACTGACCCCCTTGAAATCAAACAGATGATCAGAACATATTTTGAAAAGCTATACTCTTCCAAATCAGTTAATCTGGATGATATGGACAGATTTCTAGACACATACAACATCCCCAAATTGACACAGGATGAAATTGAAATCCTAAACAGCCCAATAAAAGGCACTGAAATCCATACAGCAGTTAAGTCTTCCAATGAAGAAAAGCCCAGACCTGATAGATTCTCTGCAGTTTTACCACACCTTTGAAAAACAGCTAACACCTCTACTTATGAAAGCTATTCCAAGAAATTGAAAAGGAGGGAAGTCTCCCAAACACTTCGTATGAAGCAACCATAACTGATACCAAAACCCAACAGACACATCAAAAAAAGAAAACTACAGACCAATATCCCACATGAATATCCCACATGAATATGCAAAAATCCTTAATAAGTTCTTGCAAACTGCATTCAAAAACACATCAAGAAAATAATTTATCATGATCAAGTAGGCTTCATTCCTGGTGCAAGTCTGGTTCATCATACACAAATCAATACATGTAATTCATCACTTAAATAGAATTACAGATAAAAACCATATGATCATCTCAATAGATGCAGAAAAGGTCTTCGATAAAATCCAGCACCCATTTATGCTCAAAACTCTAGACAAAATAGGGATCAAAGGAACTTAACTTTGTAAAGGACATATGCCAGACCCTCAGCTAGTATAATACTAAATGGAGAAAGGTTGAAAGCATTTCTGCTGAACTCAGGAATAAGACAAGGCTGCCCACTTTCAGCAGTTTTAAACAATATAGTCCTCGAGACCCTGGCTGGAGACAGTTAGACAGGAGGAAGAAATCAAAGGGACAAGAATAGGAAGAGAGGAAGTCAAACTATCCCTTTTTGCCGATGACATGATCCTATATCTGGAAGATCAAAAAAACTCCACCAGAAAACTGATAGAGTTTATAAACAGATTTGGTAAAGTAGCAGGCTACAAGATCATCACCTGTAAATCAATAGCTTTCCTATATGCCAACAGTAATAGGGTGTGGGGGGGCTGGATTGCCCCCCGGGAGCCGATCAGGAGAAGGATGAGTGCAGACGGCTGGAAACTGGGCCCCTCTGGGGCCCTCCTGGTCCAGGGACCCTTTCCCTCCCAACCGGGTAAAACGAGTCAACCACACCCCGCTTATGGCAGCCCAAAATCCCTTTGTTATCAAGGCACACGGGTTTTTATATAGGGAGGCCGAGACAGCCAAGGAATCAATAATCCTTCTAAGGGAGTTGCCAGGGGTTATGCAGATTTTGAGTACAGACAAACAACTAGGTAGGGAACAGCCTGTGGTTAGCACTTTCCAACCCATCCTAACTCTTCGCATAACAAAGCAGGACCTAGCAGCCCTTCCTGAAGGAACTTATGGAAATAGTAACAAGATCAGCTCTAGGGCAGCTGTTGAAATGGGGGTGAAGGCTACACCCCCACAATAGGGAAGAGGAAGAAATTAGGAAATCAGTCCCATTCACAATATTCTCTAAAAGAATAAAATACTTGGGAATTAATTGTAAGAAGAGAAGTAAAAGACCTCTACAATGAAAATTATCAAACACTGAAAACAAAAATTGCAGAGGACCTGAGAAGATGGAAAAGTGTTCCATGCTCTTGGTTAGGCAGAATTAACATAATTAAAATGGCCATTCTGCCAAAAGCATTGTACAGATTCAATGCAGTCCCCATCAAGATGCCAGTGTCATTCTTTGTAGATATATTAAAAAAGCAATTCTCAAATTCATTCGGAGTAATAAGAAACCCAGAATAGCCAAAACATTACTAATCAAGAAAGATGAAACAGGTGGTTTTGCAATACCAGATCTAAAACTATACTATCTGACTGTAGCATTAAAGACAGCATGGTAAAAAAAACCAAAAAAACCCAGCATGGTAGGTTCTGGAGCAGTGCTTGGTGGTTACAGCACTTGCCTGGCTTGTGCAAGTTCACGAGTTCAAACCCCAACACCCACAAACACAACTAAGTATCAGAGCAACGAATGCCATGTGAAAAACTCAATAGAAATTGATTCTCTCTGTCTGTCTCTCTTACACTGTCCTTTAAAAAAAAAAACAAAAAACCCAGCATGGTATTGGTATCAAAATAGCAATGAAGACCAATGGAATAGAATAGAAGCCTCTGAGACAAAGCCCCAAATCTTTAAACATCTGATCTTTGACAAAGGGGGTCAGAATATAGCACGGAGGAGAGACAGTCTGTTCAACAAATGGTACTGGACAAACTGGACATCCACTTGCAGAAAATTGAAATTAGATCCTTATCTCTCACCGTGCACAAAAATCAATTCTCAGTGGATGAAGGAATTAGGAATTAAGCCAGCTACCATACATCTGCTAGAAGAAAAATTAGGACCAACACTCCAGCATATGGGAGTTGGTGATGAATTCCTAAACAAGGATCCTAAAGTGAAAGAATTAGAGTCTAAAATCAATGAGTGGGATGCCATTAAACTAAAAAGTTTCTGTACAGCCAAGGAAATTGTCAAAACAGTGAAGAGACAACCTACAGAATGGGAGAGAATCATGGACAGGGGACTAATATCCAAAATTTATATAGAACTCAAAAAACTCAATAACAAGACCATAAACAATCAAATCAATAAATAGGCCAAAGAGCTAAACAAACTTCTCAACAGAGGACATTGAGCAAGCCAATGAATACATGAGAAAGTGTTCTAAATCTCTAGCAATCAGAGAAATGCAAATAAAAACTACCTTAAGATTTCACCTCACTCCAGTCAGACTGGCAAAGACAACGAATAATAACAAATGCTGGAGGGGTTGTGGGGAGAGAGGAACACTAGCACACTGTTGGTGGAATTTCAGACTGGTCCAGCCGCTCTGGAAAGCAGTGTGGAGACTCCTCAAAAAATTAGTATTGGATCCACCATACTATCCAGCTATCCCTCTTCTGGGTATTTTCCCAGAGGAGTTAGAATCAGCACATTACAGTGACACAGCAAAATCCATGTTCATAGCAGCTCAATTTACAATAGCTAAATTACGGAACCAACCCAGATGCCCCTCACTGGATGAATGGATCCAAAAGCTCTGAAAATATATATACATATATGTGTATATATATACACACACACACATAATGCGTGCGCACACACACAACAGAGTTCTACTCAGTTATTAGAAACAATGATATTGCATCTATTGAAGGTAAATGGTAAATGGATGGCATTGGAAGTTAGCCAAACCCAGAGAGTCAAGGGCCTAATGGAATCCCTAATTTTTGGAGGCTGGACCTAAACCTAGGCACAGGAGTAAAGTAGACAAACTCATGTATTAAATCCATAGAACAAAAATGCAAAATGTTAATATTTATGAGATACAATTATAATATACTTCTTAAGGTTTTTGAACAAGCTATGCTGCATGCCTGTACAAAAACATAATTTTTTTTTTCAAAGAGAGAGGGACAGTGAGAGAGACAGAGAAAGAGAGAAACAACTTTATTTAGTTTTTCACATGGCCTTAGTTGCTCCAACACTTAGTTGTGTACGTGGTGCTGGGGTTTGAACCCGTGTCCCTGTGCTTGCCAGGCAAGCGCTGAAACCGCTGAGCCACTGCACCAGCCCCCAAAACAAATGTTTAATACTATTGTCAAATATTTTGAAGAATAACAAGGGATGATAGGAAGGGAGGAGAAGGGGAAATGTTGGAACTGATATAAAGCAAGGTACATTCCAAGCAGTTATAAATGTCTCTGTATATACTATAGCCATATATATTAAAAAATATTCCTCATAAGGAGAAGAATTATGTCATTGTATTTGGGATTTTTAGGAACAAAATAGAACCCAGAAGAAAGGCAAGGGATCAGGGGACAGGAGGAAAGGGTCGGGGGGCGGGGGGCGATATTGAACAAGTTTTATTGCTGAATTGTGTGCATTTGGGAATATGTGACAACTAATCCCAACATTATGTAAAACTATAATGCACTAATAAAAATAAATTTTAAAATGCTTCCAACGAAACAATATGATATATATATATTCTGAAAATTAGATTTACCCCCTAAAGCCGCCCCTAATTTCCCACCCTTATCCCTCCCACCCTGACCCTCGACCCCCTCCTTCTCAATACATCTTTATGAATACCTTAGGTTGTGTGTCACTACACTTTTCTGGTTTTAATACATGAGAGTTGACCACCTTTCCCATTGGCCAGGGTCTAGCTCCAGCCTCCACAGATGAGTGAAGACATTTGACCCTTGGTTCTCTGGGTTAAAGCTGACTTCACTCGGCATGATTTCTTCCATAATGCTAATGATTTATACTTGTTCGTTTAATTCACTGATCTTAATTTTATTTTACAGTCCTATGCAACCTTTATTATTATTTTTTTCAAAACTTTCTTATCATCCCAGAATTCTGTGCCTATTAAGCAGTAAGCTCATGTTCCCCTTCCTCCAGCACCTGGTAACTTCTAATCTACTTTCTGTTTCTATGAATTTGTTGATCTAGGCATTTTCATATAAGTGGCATCATACAATGTTAATATTTTTGTGTTTGGCTCATTTCATATAATGTAATATTTTCAGGGGTCATGTATCATAAATCAGAATTTTGTTTGTTTTTAATGGCTAAATGATATTCTATAATATGTATATACAACACTGTTGATCTGTTGATGGATACTTGCGTTGTTTCCACCTTTTGGCTATAATGCTTCAGTGGATACTGGTATACAGATACATTTGAGTCCCCATTTTCAGTTCTTCTGGTTGTATTCCTAGGAGTGGAATTGCTGGGTCATATGGTGATTCTGTGTTTTTAACTGAGGAACTACCAAACTTCCATAGCAGTAGTATCATTTTACATTCCCAGCAGCAATGTACGAGGGTTCCAGTTTCTGTACATCCTTGCCAACACTTGTTATTTTTTCACTTTTTTTAATTTTAATTTTTTTTTTTAAGAGAGAAGGACAGTGAGAGAGACAGAAATAGAGAAACAACTTTATTTTAGTTTTTCACATGGCCTTAGTTGCTCCAACACTTAGTTGTGTACGTGGTGCTGGGGTTTGAACCCGGGTCCTCGTGCTTGCCAGGCAAGCACCAAAACCGCTAAGCCACCACTGCAGCCCCTCCACTTTTTTTTTAAAGAGAGGAACAGTGAGAGAGAGAGAGGAAGAGAAAATCAATTTTATTTTAGTTTTTCATATGGCTTTCATTGCTCTGACACTTTGTTGTGTATGTGGTGCTGGGATTTGAACCTATGTCCTTTCACATGCCAGGGAAGTGCCATAACCACGAAGCCACCACTCCATCCCTTAATGTTTAGTTATGTTGAGAATCTTTTCATTTGCTTATTGGCCATTTGTATATCTTTGGAGAAATGTCTTCATTTGTTTGCCTTTTTTTTTTTTAAAGAAAGAGGAACAGTGAGAGAGAGAAAAAGAGAGAGAAGCAATTTTTATTTAGTTTTTCATGTGATTTTGTTCCTCCAACACTTTGTTGTGTGCGTGGTGCTGGGGTTTGAACCTGCGTACATTTGCATGTCAGGCAAGTTCTGTAACCGCTGAGCGACCGCTCCAGCCCCTTGTTTGGCCATTTTAAAATTAAGTTGTCCTTATTTTAATTTGATAATGGAGAATGAACCCAGGGGCAATTTGCCCCTGAGTTCATATATTCTGAGTCCTTTTTGAATTTTATTTTGAGACAGGGACTTTCTAAGTTGCTGAGGGTGTCCTTGAACTTGTGATCATCTTTCTCAGCCTCTGAAATTGCTAAGATTATAGGCATATACCACTGGACCTGGTTGTGTTGTCTTTATTTTTGAACTAAAAAAATTGTTTATATATGTTCTGGAATGCTAGACCCTTATGAGATACATGGTTTACAAATATTTTCTCCCATTTTTGGATTGATTTCTTATTTCTTGGTAGTGTCCTGATGCACAAGTTTTAAATTTGGGTGGGGGAGTGGTTGCTGAGGATTAAATCTAGAGCCTTGGACACCCTAAACATGTACTGTACCACCGAGCTATACTCTTTAGCCTTCTAAAATCTTTTAATTTTGATGAAGTCCATTTTGTCCGTTGTTTCGTGTGGTTTTGGTGTAATATCTAAAAATTCATTGTCAAATCTAGGGTCATGAAATTTACCCCTATGTCATCTTCTAGTGGTTTTATGGTTTTAGGTTTTAATGTTTAGATTAATCCATTCTGAGTTAATTTTTTGTATGATGTGAGGTAAAAGTCCAGTCTCATTTTGCACGTGGAAATCCTGTTGTTCCGGTACCATTTGTTGAATATAGCATCATTTCTAATGCTGTGTGATTATGAGCTAATTTTCTTATTTAAGTTTTTATTTATTGCTAAAGATAGGGTCTGTGGAAGTGTAAACAGTTCAGTTTTTGACACTGCCAAACTGTTGTACTAAGTCGAACTGATTTATACATTAGCAGTGTGTCTTACCACATTGTGTCAACACTGGGTAGTATATGTATAAATTTGAAGATTTATTGGGTAAAAATTTTGTCTGTTTAAGAGATTCGACTTTTAAAATTAATTTGCTCAGTATTATATATTCAATGAGTTGCTTATTTATATCTGTCTAATTTTCTGTAGTATCCTTTATTGATAGTTGGCATTTTAGGTTTGTCAGTATAGCATAATGGAAGTGCTGAGGGTATGGTCTAGTACACCTCAGTTTTCTCACTTACCGAGGAGATAATAGAGCATATCTTTTTGGGTTTTGAAGGTATTTAATAAGAATACTCTGGACTGTGGGCCCTGGCCTGGGGGCCACAGCTGCCACTGCCACTGCCACCTTGTCTCCTCCCCGTCCCTGTCCAGCCCCACATCTCCCCACCTCACTGAGGCCATGGCTGGGGTCCCTCCCCACTCCCCTACCCTGCACCAATGCCGAAGGTGAAGGCTCTGCAGTGCCCTCTGCCGGAGATCCACTCTGTAACTTGTCCAGGAGTGGTGCTAAAAGACAAGGAGGACATCTATCATAGCATCTGTGTGTTTGGCCAGACAAAAAGACACAGTGTGTACCAGCCACTTTTCCACTGGTCTTTAATGCCAGAACGGTGTTTGAAAAGGTGTTCCCTGAGGCAGTAGCGCCAGGCAATGTGGTTGCACAGCTTGAATATGATAGAGCAGTGTTTGAGTTAATACAGCTAGTTCCACCAGTGGGTGAAACACTGTCTGCACATGATGAAAATACATGAGATTTCATGTTCCCATGTCCAAACCAAATTTCTGGACGCCATGATTCAAACCGCAAGGTTACCATGAGGAGGATTTTTGGCCTACAAGAAATTGCTCCAACGCTGGAATTTTCTACAGCTTCAGTGATTACTGAATGTCTAATAAGTTAAAGGAAGTGCTGCACTCAGGATAAATTTATTTACCATTTGGCTCCAGTTGAAAAATCACACGGCAGACTGCAAAGTAGAACATCAAGATCACAAAAGAAAAAATGCAAGTCACCTGAGAAAAATAAATATTGCAAAAATGCAAAAAACTACGAACAGCCTACAATATCTTCAAATCACACTCTCCATCTCCCTACACAAAAAGATGCATGTATGAGCTATCTGAAGACTCCAGGCGGCGGCTGGCCCATTTAAATCTGGGGCCCTATGCATTCAAAAAAAGAAAAAGATAAACCTTCATTTGTGATTAGACATGTTGATCCGCCAAGTCCCAGGGCTGATATTTTATTTGGTTCCTCTGGTAGAGACTGTGAAAGAGATGGGTGGTCCAGAATACACAACAATCATTCCCGTTTTGGCTGCTACACATCCAAGGATAATAAGGTTATCAGGATACCCCATGGGAGAGACTTCGATGACTCTTTAGAAAGGTGTGAAGAGTATTTGGGTGCAAGGTCATGTGGCAAGTCCCAGCATTCAGCGAGGACCTTACTAGTTCATTCAGCACCCTCAATAGTGCCAAAGCATTCTCCAAACCCTGTGTTAAACAGAGCTTCTCTTAGGGAAAGATTTCACTCTGATTGGTGTTCACCTTCAAATTGCAATGAGACCCATGACCAGGATGAGAGAGACCCAGAGAAAGATGACAAACTGGAATTGAAAAGAAGTCTTTTGTACAGAGCCTCTCCCTATGACAGTGACCCTGACTATAGCTCATACCAGTGGCCACATGGCTCTCTCCATTTGAATGTGGCGAATACTGGTCCAACAGGGCAGCCTCTTACAAGGGAAAATCCCACCGACCCATCTTTGAGAAAAGCATGGACAAGACTTATAGAACTTATACGAAAAAGCTTGTAGTTCTGTTTCTCATGCATAGGAAAGCTTCTGAGACCATCCATGATAAACTGTATGAATGTCCGTGTCAAACGCACAATGAAAATGTTTGATGTGCTCAAAAAAACCCCAGAATACTCATGCCAAGCACTAAGTATTTAATAGGTTTTAGGGGATTAAACCCAGCGATGCTTTATCACTGAGCTACATACCCAGCCTCCACTTTTAAAAAATATTTTTATTTTTTGAGATACGGTCTCACTGAGTTGCTTAGGGCCTAGGTAGATTGCTGGTGCTGGCCTGGAACTCGTGATCTTTCTGTCTTAGCCTCGGATTATAGGCATGTACAACCTAACCTGGCTAGCACTAAGTACTTTTATGTTGTAAGCATTTAGTAAATACTGATTACTATTATTCTTGTTATTTTATTCTAGTAATGTGGAAAGTTTTGGAAAATGACTAAAGAGCAAATTACCCATAATCCTGTTATTCCAGAACAGTTTAACAGTTTGCTATATTTACAATATTTTTGCTTTCTAATATTTACATGTAATTTTAAAGAAGTGTCATTCTATAGTTATACTTTTCACTTAGATTTTTATTTTTTCTTTATTATGGAAATTTTCTTACATAAGAGAAAGGTAAAATGAACCTCCTTGTGCCCATCCCCCAGCTTCAGCAAAGATCCATGACCGTTCTTTTATTTATAACACACTTGTGAAATTCTGTCCTTGAATTGCTGTGAAATAAATCCCAGACAGCATACTTCTTTATCATACCTACAATAACAGTAATTTTTTAGTGTAATCAAATAGCTGTTGTATTACATTGCTATGATAATCAGACGTGGTCTTGAGATAGAGAATTTTTTTAACTAAAGTTTCTCTTTGCATCTCTCTAGTTACTTATATCAAATTGCACATCTTGGAGATGATGATGAAGAACCTGAGTTTTCATCTGCCATGCCTCTGGAAGAAGGAGACACATTCTTCTTTCAGCCAAGACCACTCAAAAACCTTGTGTTGGTGGATGAATTGGACAGCCTTTCTCCCATTCTGTTTTGCCAGGTGTGAGCTTTTCCAATTACCTCCATGATGAAGTGCCAGCCAGCTGATTTGATCTGAAGTGTAATGAATTTAAACTTTTCCTTCAAGTTAAATTAAGGTGTAGTCTAAGACCTATATGTCTGTGGAATCAGCATACAAAGACAAAGCAGTAAGAAAGATGTTTGGGAATTAAAAACCATTAATATGGGTTAGAGCCAGCTCAGTGGTTGGAGCTTATGCCTGGCAAGTGCGAGGACTCAGCTTCAAACCCCAGCACTATACACAAAACTGAGTCTTGGAGAAGCAAAGTATATGGAAAAATAAAATAAAATTGATTTTCTCTCTCTCACTCTCTCCCTTTCTGTTTAAAAACAAAACAATACCAAGGAAAAACCATTAATCTTTGGGCTTTTTTCTTCTCTTTCTTTTTGGTATCAAGGATTGAATCTAAGGGTGGTTAGCCACTAAGCCACCTTTTTAAATTTTATTTTGAGGCAGGATCTTGCTGAGTTGCTGAGGCTGGCTTTGAACTCTGGATCCTTCTCCCTCAGCCTTCCAAGTTGCTGGGATTACCGGCATGTGCCACTGTGCCCAGGTTGGGCTTTTTTCTTTTTTTAATTATGAAACCCATGTTCAGTGTAAAGATTGAAACCATGTTAAATTAAAGGTGAAAAGTAAAAGTCCTACCCCTGCAAAGTCTTCTCAACCTAGAGCTCCATGGAGCACATTATCATTAACAACCTCTTGGGTTGTTTCCAGGCATTTTCCCTGCATCTTCAATTATATGTATGTTGTGTGGGTTACATAGTTTTTCTTTTTAACGTAAGTGGGCTCTTATGCTACACAGTATTTCTGACTTGACCTTTTTTTACTTAGAAGACTGCATATAGTTGTATGTACCTCATTTAAATATAGTTCCTTTTTTAAAAAAAACTTCAGAGACACTGAAATCACTCAGCAATAGAAATTTTTAATTACATCTTCCAGTAGAAAAGTAAAGTGGCCCAGGATAGAGATTGTGTCTCCTACTACTGGACCTAGCAGCTAGATTTTTACCAAGCTATTTTTGCCCTAGGTTGCTGGAGTTTGAATGACCATTAGGGACCACCCTATCCTAGTAGGTAATCACATTTTGGATGGGAGAGAGGGGCTTGCTTACTGTGTATTGGGAAAACATCTCAGCATTCAGGCACTCTCCTTGGTACTGCCAATCTATCTGAAATTAAGTGCTTTTGTTCTTTCTTGTTTTTGGAATGGTTAGTCCTGGGAACAATAGGATAGAAGTATGGATAATATTTTTTTTTTAAGAGATAGGGACAGCGTGAGAGAGAAAGAGAGATAGAGAATCGATTTTATTTAGTTTTTCATGTGGCCTTTGTTGCTCCAACACTTTCTTGTGTAGTGGTACTGGGGTTTGAACCCATGAACTTATGTATGCAAGGCAAGCGTTGTAACTGCTTAGCCACTGCTTCAGCTCTATAATTCTTTTTTTTTTTTTTAAAGAGAGAGGGACGGTAAGAGAGAAAGAGGGACTCAATTTTATTTGGTTTACCATGTGGCTTTCATTGCTCCTAGACTTTGTTGTGTATGTAGTGTTGAGGTTTGAACCTGTATCCTCATGCATGCCAGGCAAGTGCTGTCACTGCTGAGCTACCACTCCAGGCCCCCTCCCCCCTGCCATGATTCTCCCCTTGCATTGGATTTTTTTTTTTTTTTTTCCACTGGAGATTTAACCCAGTGGCCCTTAACCACAAAGGTACGCCCCTACCCCTTTTTATTTATTGGTTTGAGACAGTCTTACTGAGTTGCTTAGGATGGCCTCCAACTTGTAATCCTCCTAACTCAGCCTCCCAAGTTGCTGAGATTACAGGCATGCACCACTGCCTATGGCCCTCCATTATTGGAAGTTCAACTTGTGAAAAATAATATATGTGCTTTTTTAAAATTTCATAAATAAAAGATGGTGCATTTTAAATATTTGAGCTAGAGGCTGAGAACGTAGTTCAGTAGTAGAGCATTTCCCTAGTCTGTGTTTGATCCCCAGTACTGCAAAAAGAAAAAATTATAAGTGAGATGTATACTAGAACCCATATGATCATCTATTACAACAAACTTTCCTGCTGTACAGAATTCAAGAATTTTCGTTTGAACCATGCTGTTTGGCAAGACGACAACACAGATGATTTATCTGTTTTTACATATTGATCAACAAATAATTGTGCTGGAAAGTGACAATGATGTCTGAGACACCAATATCAGAACACATTTCCCTGTTAGTTGGTGACTGAATAGTACTAGCAGCTGTTGGGTGCATAATCATCCAATAATTGATCAGCCACCTCATAAGAGTATCTGTAGATAGTGTGACTGATCATATGTGGTCTGATAATATATCTAATAATTTTTGTATTAGTGATGGGGATAAATAACATTTGGCGGTTTTAATGTGATATTAATAAATGTAGCTTTTCTTGGTGTCAGTGTTGCTGATACTTGATAACATTGTAGTTTGTTTTTATATATATATATATTTTTTTTTTTTTTTAATAGAGGGGGACAGGGGCTAGAACGGTAGCTCGTTGCATGGCATGCACGAGTTCAAACCCTAGAACCGCATTCACAACCATCTCTGAGCAACAGAGGCCACATGAAAAAAACTAAATAAACTTGTTTCTCTCTCTTGAGAGAGAGAGAAACAATTTTATTTAGTTTTTCATGTTACTTTGGTTGCTCCACCACTTTATGTATGTTGTGCTGGGGTTTGAATCCACGTCCTCATGCATGCCAGGCAAGCAGTGTAACTGCTCATCCACCTCTCCAGGCTGTTAAGCTATATTTTTAATTGGAAGCAAACAATGTCAGATGGAGGTAATATCAATCCAAAGTTCCCTTTCTGATCTGTGAATTGATTTAACTCTTTTTTGTTAGAAAAATGGCCTGTTTCAAAATGGTTTACTTTTTGGAACAGCAGGTTGTTTCTCTTCATATTCCAGGGTTAGTAGCCAATATGTAAATTTAGTTTGTGCTTTAAGAGTCAGGGTTGTGTTCAAACACTTTGCATAAATAGACATTTTTTCCCATTGTTTTCTGTGCAGATAGCTGATCTGGCCAATGAGGATACTCCACAGCTATATGTAGCCTGTGGTAGGGGACCTCGGTCTTCTCTGAGAGTCTTAAGGCATGGACTTGAGGTAAGATGGGAATTTCTGGATTCTCAGCAGGGTTTGGAGGAAGGCATGGACAAAGCAGTTTATGAGTTTACTTTGATGCAGTCATAAATAACGTTTTTATGAAAAAAATATTCTTCCCTATAGTTTAGAAAGTCTATATTATCTGTTTCTTAACTTACTAGCTAGGTAGTTCCAGACTTATTGGCCATGATGACACAGAGTCTAGAAAACCTGCATGGAATATTTCTACTCTATTTCTTTCTAATTTTTTATTCATAGTTTGTTTTTAATTTTGATTTTTTTGTGTGTGTGAGTGGGATCGACTACTCACTACTGCTGAGCTATATATATGCTCTTAGCCCCTATTATCTTATTAAATTCATTCCTTATTATTGTACGTTCTCATGTAGTATAGTGTTTAATGTTTCTGCATTAGATCAGCAAAGTGTATAGAGTAGAATTTTAAAAAATAAGTTGTTTAGTGTTGGATCTTTTAGGTGATGTGGACACTTAGAATTATCTTCTCAAACCCATGTCCTCTTCTCAACGTGGTCCTAGTGTTAATGCTTCTCTCAAGGGCCCTGGGCTTGATATTATTTAAAGAAAAATGAAGTATTTTTATGACAATTTGATTTCAGAGGTTATAGTTGGTGAACTACAGCTATCAAGAGGCATACTGCCTTTTATACATTTTTAATGGCATATAGCCAAGATAACCTTTGTTTTGAATTTTGCCTCTGTATCTAAATAGCTATAATTGTTTTTTCTATAAAATGTGA